>CAUYRT010058179.1:0-60535 GCA_963574885.1 Lepilemur ruficaudatus | reverse complement strand
CCTGAGCTTAAGTGATCCTCCTGCCTCAGCCTCCCGAGTAGCTGGGACTACAGGCATGTGCCACCATGCCCGGCTAATTTTTTACATGTATTTTTAGTTGTCCAATTAATTTCTTTCTATTTATAGTAGAGACGGGGTCTCGCTCTTGCTCAGGCTAGTCTCGAACTCTTGACCTTGAGCTATCCACCCGCCTCGGCCTCCCAGAGTGCTAGGATTACAGGCGTGAGCCACCGTGCCCGGCCATGGTCCAGACATTTCTTTCTGGTAGCTTGAGCAGACATCGTTTCTGTATTAAGGAGAGACAGTACAGAGCAAGGGTTAAAAGTAGGTTTCGAGTCAGGCAGATCTGGGTTTGAACACTGGCTCAGTCACTTCCTCTGTGCCTCAGTTTCTCCTGTTAAATCAGGGTAGTACTAATCCCTAGCCCACTGGGTTATTATGCATGTAAATTAGAGCAAGCCCAGCATCTGGCACACAATCAGCCTTTCTACAAACACACGCTGCAATTCTGGTGCTAGACAGAGAGTGGATAGAATTTTCTACTCTGCCTTTTCTCACTTCAAATCCCATAAGTGCCAGGCGTGGTGGCACACACCTGTCGTCCCAGCTACTCCGGAGGCTGGGGCAGGAGGATCACTTGCACCCAGGAGTTTGAGGCTAGCCTGGACAACATAGTGGAATTCCGTCTCTTAAAAAAAAAATTTTTTTTTCTTTAACATTTTCCATGTAACTTTTTCCTACTAAGGTCTGCTCTTTTCTGAACTACAGACCCGAAACTGAGGATGAGGCTGAGGTCCCACATTCAGCACTGGGGTCCCAGTGCCTGAGGACCTAGCACTCACTCAAAATGACCGAAAAGTGTCTTGAATGGTTTCGTAATATTCCACTGACAGGCCGTGCCCGACTGAGCTGCCCATCCCATGGGGGCCCATGTTTGAGTAGCTCCCATTTTCTTGCTTTTGTGAACTGCACACTGTCTTAAAAAAAATTTTTTTTAAGAGACGGAATTCCACTATCTTGTCCAGGCTAGCCCCAAACTCCTGGGTGCAAGTGATCCTCCTGCCCCAGCCTAACCACCCCCCCCCACAGCCAGGTCACTCCAGGGCAGTGGGTAGGGGGAGGGAGAACAGGGGTTGTCAATTTCATAAAATCGTTCTGAATAAAGAGTCGGAGCATTTTTTTTCCCACTTTCTAAACATGTTGACAGATTGCCCCTCAGAAGGGGTGTACCAAATTTACACTGCGGTTGGCAGCATTTTTGGACAAGAACTACTCTTCATGCTAATTTACAGTTTTTCTCTGGGATTTGGAATTCTTGCCCTGGCTGGTTCTCCCATGAAGCATGAGGCATATAAAAAGACATCTGAGCGATGGCTGTCACCAGAGGGGAGTGGCTAGTTCTTACACGGGGTGCTTGGGCTGGGAGTTTCTGTCCGCTGGGCTGGGCCGGGTGGGGCCGAGAGCACTGACTCAATGCTCCTTTCCCTGGCCTGCTCCTAAGCCCCCAGATGCCTTCCCAGGTGGGTCCTGGGACATCCCAGCACCCTGAGGTCCAGGAGCACTCTGGGCAATCCTAGATGGATGATACTTCTGCAAGAAAATCCCTCCTGGGTGGGGAGGTGGGGGCGGGGCAGCACCCAGGTAAGGAAGCCAGGTGCTCCCAGAAAACCCCAACCGCAGCCTCCGACCACCTGCCAGACTCCTGGCACTGCTGCCACCACCTCTGCCTTTAAACTATAGCATTGCCTTGCCCCATTCTGCGGCAGCCCCAGTGTCTCCTCCCAACCCATCCTTCTTCTCCAAGGGTGGCCCTTGTTTGCAAACAGCAACGGGAAGTTTTGACGCTGCTAATGAACCAGACTCCCACAGCTCTCGGGGCTTAGTCATCACCACCGCTCTCAACCTTCTGCCTACCCCACCGACATCACCAGCTTCCAGGTGACAGGGAAGTGACGAGGATCCCTGTAGTTTCAGTGGCTTCCATCTGCCGTCTTCCAGGGGAGGGAAGGGATGAACTTCCACCCACCCCCAACAACTAGAACGTGCAGGGCCCTGAATGCCAGGGTGGGAATCTGATCTAATTCCAACTCAGCTTTCATCTGCAGGCCAAGCTCAGGGCTAACCTCTACACACAGGATTGACCTCGCTTTCATTTAATCTTCACTACATTTCCATTTTACAGATGGAGAAACTGAGTACTGTGTTATAAGAATGGCCAGGGGAGGGCAGCTTGGAGTGCTGGAAAAGGTGGGTACATGACACAGGAAATGGGTCCCCAGCCCCCTGTGTGAACTTGGGCAGATTTCCTCCCCTTTCTGGGTCTCATTGCCCCTCCCTGGGTAAATGAGGCAGGTGGGCTGGTGACCTTCCCAGTGCCATTGCCCGGAGGAAGTGAGTGGGTCAGTCAGAAGGGATGCCAGCAACTCTGAGATTCTGCAAGCTGCAGCCTGGTCCAAGGGAGGGGTCATCGCATCTCAGCCCCTGGGCTGGCTTCACTGTTTACAGCGGCTTCACCAATGAACGCCAGGGAAAGAAAGATCAGTGGTTGCCTGAGGCTGGGAGCTGGGAGGGAAAATAAGGAGCGACTGGCAATGGGGCTTCTCTTGGGGGTGATAAAATGTTCTAAAATTAGATTATGGTGATGGTTGTGCAACTCTGTGAATATACTAAAAACCACTGCATTGTACACTTTAAATTGGTGTACTGTATAGCACGTTAATTATATCTCAATAAAGCTGTTTAAGAGAGAAAGGAAGAAAAGAAGGAAGAACGGAAGGAGGAAAGGAAGGGAAGGAGGTCTACAGAGGTCGGGCCAGAGCTGCCTTTGGGATTTGCCTTCTAGGAGTGGGACCCCAGCACCCAACCCCTCCCCAATATCCCCGTCCAAGCTCTCCAATTCCAGAGACCAGGAAAGGTGTGTGAAGACACCCAATTGGCATGCAATGGCTCCAGCTGCCACCCGAGAGTGACAGGAGTCCTGGCTTTGGGTGGTCACCTGCCTCGGAGGGGAAGGAGCCATGTATAAATCAAAGAGCAGGTGCATGGGGGCCTGGAGGAAGGGGGAGAAGCTGGTAAAAAAAAAAAAAAAAAAAAAAAGAGGATGGAGGCCAGAGTGGGAAGACCCCGAGGTGAACCAGGGCGAGGTGTTGCTCAGACAGGGAGAGCGTGCAGACAAAGCCTGAACTGTAAACGCCGGCTGGCCAGGTGCTCTCAGTTGCCTGGAAACATCTCGGCACTCCAGCAAGTGTGAGTAAGAAATACCTGCTGCTCCTGTGGGGCCCCCACCAACTGACAGCCGTGTCTGCTTGGCAACAGTCGGGGTGCAGACAGCTGCAGCTCGCCCAGAGGCAACGCCAGCCCAGACTTCACCCCAAGCCAGGGGCACAGGTGCAGGGCACCCACCACGGGAGCAAAATCGGCCAGTAAGAGGCAGGAGCTCATTCCACTCCTGCTGTTCGGGCAACTCACTGTTGAAAGAGGAGAATCCCAGAGGGCCTTGGAGGCACAGCTTCCCTGTCTAAACCTCCAAAGGCAGACAACCCAGAAAACACCCGCATACCACCCCCCGCCCAAACCTCCCCGTCCACACAGGCATGTGCTCCCCACACCCTCCTCCTGGGGCAGATGGCCCCGGCTGGCCCCATCCTAAGTGAACAAATGGAGACTCTAACCACCTGCTGAGAATCCCAGCCCCGAGGTCAAACCCGCGTGCCTGCCAAGTGCCTGCATGGCAATGATTAGGATTTCGCTCTGCTATGAAGCGAGCTTCCAGCCCGGCATCCTGCTTGTGGCCAGCGACTCCTGGTAGCCAGGCACCATGGGCCCAGGCGGGTTCGCGTTCTCACAGCCTCTGCAGCACGTGCCTTCAGAAGGAAGAGACCTGGGGACTCGGAGACTCAAGGCATCTCAGGAACCACAGCCCGAAGATGGAACCGAGTGCTCTCCTGGGCACAATAAGCCATGTGGCGGCTGGCAGACAGGCTGGCAGAGGTGGAGGAATATACCCGGCGCTCTTGCCTGCTCCCCTTGCTATGGGGTACCTGCTGCTACCGGCCTGATCTATAGATTTCACCCAGGCAGGCTGGCTCCACAGTCCAGGTCTTGAACCACTGTACCATACTGCCTCTCAAAGGTACAGTCAGTGCGGTCCTTGTCACCGTGGGTCACTCCTCTGCATGCATTCGAGGCTCTTCATCATCTACTTGCAGCCACTCTGCCCAACCTTCTCTCCCACTGACCCCATCACCATCAAGGCGCCCTCTTTCTGATCCTTGCATTTCTTACCTCCCTGCCTTTGCACCTGCAGTTACCTCCATGAAGACAGCCCATTCACCTTGTGAGGCCCGATGGAAATATCACCTCCTCCATGGGGCCTTCCTGACACCACCCAGTCTGAAGTCCCCCAGGACCACCAACCCTTCCCTTAGCTCACCTAGCACTGGACTGTGAGGGACTGTCCATCTCCTACATTAGATTGGAGCTCCCTGATTTAGACTCTTCATGCTGTGTGGCTTTGGGAAAAGCACTGGACCTCTCTGAGCCTCACTGTCCTCAGAAATGGGTAATACATATTGAGCACGTACCATGTGCCAGGTACTATGTGCTAAGTATTTTATGTGCATGATCTCATTTAATCCTTACAGCGCCTATGAGGTGGGGACTATTAATATCCCACATTACTGTTGTTAGGACTACCGCCATTATCATTATTGCCATTCTCTCTGTCTGCCACAAAGCCTAGCATGCAGCAGACACTCAAACTCAGTTAATTTCAAATATGGATGGGAATAGGACAGGCCTTGGATAGGAAGGAGTTCCAGAAACAGAGCCCTGCACATGCCCCAGAGTGCTCCGGCCTAGCCTTGTCCTGGCTGTGGAACGTCATCTCTGAAGGCTGATGCTGACAGACTGCTCTGCCTGGGGACCTGGGGTCACCTGCTTTCGCTGCTCCCACCAGCCTTTGCTCTACCCACAGAAACAGACTCTGCCCTAACCAGCCCTGCAATGCACAGAGCCCCACTGTGAACAGGCCAACTGGGGACATGGTGACCAAAATGCTCAGGGTCCCAGGAGGTTGCCAGGAGGCAGAATTGTGCACCAGAATTGTGTATAACCAGAGTTGCTCCAGGTTGGTTTTGCCAGCCCAAGGCCATGGGTCCAGAATGCCCTGCATCTCTGTGCTCCAAGCTCTGACCCACCCAGTGTTTTCTAGGATCCGCCTCCAAACATTTCCCAGAAGCCCCAGTGGCTGCTTGCAAGGTTCTCTGCCCATCACCCCCCAACCTAGGTGGGCTGGGACCATATCAGCACCTGGCCTGCCTCTTCCACCAGGATGCCCTCCAAGACCGGCACTGCTACCTGAGTTCCCTCACCGGGGAGGCTGCAGTGCCCCACATGGGTGCTGCGCCTGACGTCGGAGACAGACTCCAAAAATGAAAGTGACGTGAGCCTTCCTGCAAAACACTCCTCTCGGGGGCTGGGAGACGGAGAGCAAGGGTCAGTCTGCTCCAACTCCGCCCAGCCATGGCTTGTCCAGCAGCAAAGTTGCCTGGCTTCGTGGGGTCACCAGGTTCTTCTAACTCACCACGAATACTCCAAACAGCCCCAGACTCCTTCCCTGCCACTCCCCCACCACGGGCACACGTGCAGTGGTCGGCGCCCAGATTAAGTCTGCACCCTGTGGCGAGTGCCGGGGGCTCCAGCGTCCACGCGTGGACGGATTCGGCTGGGCGGCCCCTGCTGCAAACGGACTTTTACATCCTTGAACTTCACCTGGGGTGCAGGGGCTTCAGGGGTCCTGCCTCTTTCCCCCCTGGGGCCTTCTCAGTGCCGATGTTAATCAGTGGCCGTAAACAGGCACTGGCAGAAGAGGACGTGGTCAAACCCTCTCCCCGGGGATCTGGGCCATCTGACCTGCTACTGGAGACATTGAAGAGGAGTAGGGAGGGCGCCCCCACTTCTAACAGCTCCTCAAGTCCTCACAACATCCCCTTTCACAGATGGGAACACTGAGGCCCTAAATGATGAAGTGGCCAGACCAAGGAAAGGGCCAGAACCAAGTATTCCAAGGCCGTTCCTGTCCACTGCCGGGGTGGAGAGAACCCACGTCAGCCCGAACCACAGCGCTCCTTGCCCCAAACCCAAGAGTGGTGACAGGCCTGAGACATGGAGTCATATCTGCCCTCGAGTATCTTTAGGGTCCCAGGGGCCTGTCTCTCCTCCCTTCCTTTTGAGGAAGTCCTCAGGAGACCCGCCCTCGGTCGGTGAAGGGAAGATGGGCAGCATGGCAAGGGTTTTGGCTGCCACAGGGGAAACTCGGGCTCAGAACTGCCGAGATGAGTCACAGGCCCAGGCCGGGTAGCAGCTGACGTCCCCGTCTGTGTTACAAAACCACAGCAGGCTGTGGAGCGATCGCCGGCTGCTCCGAGTGCCGGAGGAATGCGGTTGCCAGACAGGTTTATGAGGCATCTGGGGAGCTGTGCGCCACAAACCAGGCCTGGGCTAGTGCCATGCCGGGCAGCCTCCCAGGAGGCCGCCGCCCCGCCCCACAACGAGGACTCGTGGAGGACCCCCCACAAACCTCAACATAACCCCCTGCAAGGATTCATGGAGGTCAGCCGCTCGCGGAGGGCAGCCACCCGCTCCGGGCAAGGGCTCATGGGACACCGTGACCCGGGGACACCACCTCTCCCCACCCCCAGCAAGACTCGAAGCCAGGGAAGTTGGCTGGCTGTCCCCCAGCCACGTCAGTAGGAATCACAGTCGACCCTGAACCAGAAAGAAGATAATACTAAGAACGATAACAATAAGAACAGCAGCTAGACCTGAGCGCGCCCCGCACGCTAGGTGCCACGGCAGCAAGCACTGTCCTGCGTCATCACGCACGTTTGTTTCCTGTGGCTGTGTAACAGATCACTGCAAATTGTACGGCTCGAAACAGCAAAGATGTATTCGCGTAGCTCCGGGGGCCAGAAGTCCAAATTCAAGGTATCGGTAAGGCTACACTGCCTCCACCAGCTCTAGGAGAGAATCCTTCCTGACCCTTCCAGCTGCCAGTGACTCTGGCAATCATTGGTGCTCCTCGGTTTGTAGACGGAGCACTTCAATCTCTGTACCTTTGCATGGTGTCCTTCCAATATGTCTATGTCTCTGTGTCCAGATTTCCCTCTGCCTGGAAGGACACCAGTCATATTGGATTTATGGTTCGCTCCAATCCAGTACGACCGCCGTATATACCAGCAAAGATCCTATTTCCAAATAAGGTCATATCCACAGGTTCTAGGTGGACGTGAATTTTGGGGAGAAACAATTCGACTCAATACATCACGTGTAATCCTTTCAACAAGCCTGATACTACTCTTACCCCCCTCTTATACATAAGAGGCTCAGAGAAGTTAAGCAACTTGCCAGAGGTCACACAGCAGGGCTTGGAGTCCAGCCTCTGATTCTAGAACCCACACTATATCATCCCACCCATTGTCATCATCATCATCACCATCTCCTCATAGGGGCCCAGGTGTTCATCACTCACAAAGCTTCTCCTGGGCCGGGCAGGGTGGCTCACGCCTGTAATCCTAGCACTCTGGGAGGCCGAGGCAGGAGGATCGCTTGAGCTCAGGAGTCTGAGACCAGCCTGAGCAAGAGTGAGACCCCATCTCCAATTAAAAAAAAAAAAAAATCTTCTCCTGGCCATTGTCACATTTTCTTTTTGCTGGCACAACCTTGAAGGGCCTGGGTTAACAGTTCATGAAGGAAACAGAGGCTCTATTAATTAACTTGGCCAAGGGCACACAGCTACAGAGTGGCAGGTCTTTCGACCCCAGGGTGAGCATGCTTCACTACAGAGGCCTCAAATAGGGACATAATGGGGACATTCCAAGGCCTTGCTAAGCCCGTCGAGGCTATTTACCCAGAGTGATCAATGGCATTGCTGTGCTTACTGATAACACCCACCTGAGCTGCACCTGCCAAGCTGATAAAAGGTATTGTAAATCTGTGGCTTAAATTCACCTCCTCGGGTAGCAACCCCTCATCCCGTGGCAAGACCAGCTGTTTGATGGGTTACAAAGTGGACAGAGTTTAGGTCAAGAATGCACGGGGCCCTCACAGTTGAGCCGTGGAGGCTGGGGGACAGCAACAGGTGTGGCAGGCGCTGTTCCTCCAGTCTTGTTCCCCAAGGACAAGGAGCAAGATACAGACACAGCCTGTTAGCCCCGTGCCGGCCAGGGCTCCAGAACAGTCCAGAATTTTCTCATTTAATGTCCGCAAGGGTCTCACAAAGTCAATACCGTTGGCACCTCCATTTTTCCAGAAGAGGAACCTGAGGCTCAGAAAATGCTCAGTCTGCAGACACCTCCCATTTGACACCACTGCACAGCAGCCAAAGAAGTCTTAACATACAAAAGAGAGCGCATCACCTTCCGACTTTAAAAGCCCCTCAGGGTGTCCCCGTGGAGTTTGTCATGGAATCCAGACTCCTTACAGTGGTGGACCAGGTCCTGCAGGGCTAGCCCAGTGACTGCCCCACCTCAGCTCAGCCCTGGCCACACAGATTTCCTTCTTGCTCCCCAAGCATGCCACTTGGCCTTCACACCTGCTGTTCCCTCTCTCTGGAATGCCATTCCCCGAACTCCATGCACACTGGATCCTCATACTTAGACTCTTGGCTCAGCTGTCACCTCCTCAGAGTGGCCTTATTCCTTGCCGACCCCAGCACCTAGCACAGCACCTCACACATAGTAGGTCCTCAGTGGATATTTGTTGAATAAATTCAATAGGGAATACAGAGTCACAGGTGGATGATGAAAAGACTGGGAAAAGATTGGGCTGTCAGGTGGAAGCTGGGGAAATATTGAGAGAGCAGAGTGGGGGCGGCTGGGCCTCAAGCCAGGATGGCTTCCTGGAGGAGGAGAGCCAGACCCTGGGAGAGGATAGTTTGCCTCTGGCTATAGCTTTGGGCAGGGCAGGGAGCAGGAAGGGGAGCCAGGTAACCCTCTGCTGTGTCAGCTACAGCCACCACCAGAGAGACCAGACCAGGGTGCAATTTCTTAGTCCATGTCCTGCCCCAGCCCCTAACAGGGACTTGGGTTAGGAGACAGGTTTTTTTTTAACTCAAAGGGCGAACTTTCACCCTGCAATTGTCTGTGCCCATCTGCTGGCAATCTGTCCAAAGTGCTGACGCTAACTGCGCCCTTGTTTCTTGCAGGCCTGGGAAGTACAGAAGTCAGGGTTATGATCTCTATCAGTATGTAGGGGTGGAGGGACTCATGGGTAGGACATGGCTGGGGACCTTGATGACAATTTGCTGACCTCAGAGTTCCAGAAGTTAAAAGAAACATCCACAAGTAAAACACCAAGAAAATTCCCCAAGGCACGCTTGCCCAGTGGTTAGGAGAATGGCTCCGGGGCCACCTCTCACTGGCTGAGCAACCCCAGGCAGGCCCCCTCGTTCCTGAGCTGCTTCCTCCTGTGCAAAACGGGAGTCATCATCTCACATGTCCCTCAGGCAAGAGACGAATGAGATAATGTATAAGAAGAGCCTGGAACGCAGTAGACTCTCAATACACGGGAGCACTTAGGAGCCAGTTCCATGCCCCGCACTGCTGGAGGGTCCCTCATTTTACAAAATATCTGGTCTATCCTCTTTTAAAATGTCAATGTCATGAAATACACTGGAAAACTCAGGAACTGCTCCAGATTGAAGAGATGTGACAACTGAATGTCACACCAGAGCTTGGATTTCCTTTGGCCATGAAGGTCATTCTTGGGACAGTTGACGAAATCCCAGTACAGTCTGTAGATTAGACAGTAGTGCTGTTTCAACCTTAACTTCCTGATTATGATCGCTGTACAATGGTTATAAAGAGAATGTCTTGTTTTTAGGAAAGACACACTAAAGTATTTAAGGGTAAAGAGGCATTATGTCTGCAACTTACTCCTAAACAGTTCAGAAGGAGAGAGGAAAAAAAGATAAAGCAAATGTAATAAAATGTTCATACTTGAAAAATCTGGGTAGAGAGTATCTGGGTATTCTTTGTGCTATTCTTGCAACTTTTTCTGTAAAGTCTGCAATTATGAAAAAAAAAAGAAGAAATGCGTGGCCCCCGTGCCAGACAGGAGGCAGAGTCCTGGCAGGGAGAGCGAGTCCTGCTGGTGGCAGCCTTCCGGGAAGTGTGATCCACTGTCCAGGTGTGCCTGGGACTGTCCCAGTTTCAGCACTGCAAGTCTGGCATCTTGGAAACTCTCTCAGTCCTGTGCATACCAGGATGGTTGGTCACCCTACTTCCAGGCGAATCCTGTAGGTAAATAACACGGGCACCCAAGGAGCCCCTGCGGGTCCAGTGAGGCCCACCCTGCCCGGCTGGCACCTCTTAACTAGGCCCTCGCTCAGCCTCAGGCAAATAGTTAACCTGCATCCCAAGCCTACTCAGCTGTCACCGCCGCCAGAACCCAACGAGAAGGATGGATGGATGTCAGCAACCTGCGCCCTGGCTCCATCAACAGGGCACTTCACGGCGGAGGAATGTGGCCAACAGCACAGCTCACGCCGGCCTAGCCCTGGGGCAAGCCCCAGCTACTCTGCACCCCCTATGGCCTCCCAGGGGGCTTGCCTCCTGTTCCCTGGCGAGGGGCAAGCCTCAGGCCTGAGTGAGGCAGGGGAGAGCGCCACTGCCTGTCCTCCCGTTGTGCCTCCCCCACAAATGCCAGGCGTCTGGGCCAAAGCAGGACTCTGACTTGCTCCCAGCCTCCCAGGGCGCCGAGGAGGGAGAATGGGGTTTGCACGCGAGCTCTGAGCCCCATTCATGAAAGCCTAGATGCACGTGATTGCTACGAGGATACGAGCTTGCACGCAGCAGGTTGTTAGACACCGCTCAGGGAGGACGCCACTCCGCTTAGCTCCTGTGGCCGCCGCGGGGCCAACTGTGAGTCAGGCTTTGACCTCGGCCGCCTTCTCAATTTAGAGGAGTGGCAGCTGCCCACCCAGATTAGCTGCCCCGCGTTCCTCCTCGGCCCCGCAGCCCGCACGCCTGTATCTGCCCAGGTGCTTCTGAAAACCAGGGTGGTGCGTTGCACCGGGAGGTGGTTTTCTTGACTGTTTTTAAGCCACACATGTTCAAACAGCACCAACCCCAAACGCTGTCCTCTACCCGCCTCCTCTGAGACAATCACTGTGACCAGTGGCTGGAGGACCCTTCCCCAAAATCGTCCCCATGTACAAACTCACACTAAAAAATTGCCACCCCCGCCCCCAAATATTAGCACCGTTCACATGCCGTCCTGCACCTTGGCCCCACCCTGACTCTCTCGGAAAGCTGCGTGTCTCACACACACACACACGCTTGCGCTTCCGCCGGTCTGCTTTTTGCAGAGAGTGAACGTACGCAACCGATTTAACCAGTTCCCTACTGGTGGATAATTGAGCTATTTCTAGGCTTTTGCAACCGCAATGCTTCCAGAAATGCCCTCGTACCTAGATCTTTGCTCTCATTTACAAGTACAGTAGATGTTCCCAGAACTGCGAGCATCATCATTTTTAAATTTGAGGTAGGAACCACCACCCTTTTGAGGATCTCATGAAAATCAAGCATCCTCTCTCCAAAAGAAAAAGACCTATGCGATCGTTTTGCATTCAGCTTCCAGAGGGACACTCAAAGACTTCATGTAAAGGAGCTGAGGAGAACGGAAGACATGCAGGAAAATGGCATCCGACCGTCATGTCTGTGTGTGTGTGTGTGTGTTCTGATTTGGTCATTACACAGGAAGCAACCAGTGTGTTCTGCTCACTGTCGCAGGGACACCCAGCGGGGTTCCGTTCCGATTCCAGAAGTCAGATTCTTTGTCACGCTCCGCCGCCAGGGTACATACCTCTCGCTGTCGTCATGGTCCTTGACCCCAGACCCCAGAACACGGTGCCGAGCAGAAGAGCTGGTCCTCGTGGCGGGACGCTGGGGACACCGGGACCCACCGCAGCCCCTGCCCACAGCTGCGCCCAGAGCCGTGAAACCAGACCCTGCGGAGGAAGCTCCGCAGCTCGCGCGCTCGGCCAGGCTTTAATATTTTATGCCAGCAGCCAGTGAGGACTCAGGTTCACAAAAGGCGCCTCGGGAAAGCACCATGCAGAAAGCACAGACCCTGTCACCTCTGGTCTGGGGTCCGCACGAGAGAAAAGCTTAAAGGAAACAGAGTTGCGAATGGCCGGTGGCTGGCGGGAACCTGGCATCAGGGAGCTCGGCGTCTGACCTCAGCGCCCCTGGGTGCCAGGAGCTTCCCTTGGGCCCCAGCCACAGGCCACATCTTGGTGTCCAGCTGGCTGTGCAGCCGAGGGCACTGCCACCACGAGGAGCCGTGGCCAGGCAGCCGAGCCGTTCACCTGGTGGAGCTTCGCCGGGCAGTTGCCACAAGTCCGGAGCCCAGCCATGGAGCCGCTGGCGCCTGGCACGGAGGAGATGCCCCGCGCCTGCCATCCCGTCCCTTCCCATCCCTTCCCCTCAGAGTTCCTATTGCTCAAACTCTCCCCGGAGCCGCCTGCTGCCGCAGCGACACACCGCGACCATTCTCTGAGGTTGAGCAGTGGACAGCTCCAGCTGCACCCACGAGGCTGCAGATGGCCGGACACCCTCCTGCACTCCCCGAGTGACAAACTTCCCAGTAGGCAGAGAATGCGTCTCTCACACTTTGGAGAGGAAGGAACTAAGAACTCCCATTTCTGGAACCCCATGTCAGTTCTAGAAAGTTCCATGCTGACTACCAAAGCCACTCTGCCAGCGCCTACCTCCCATTTTCCTGAGTACTCACTACATACCAGGTACTGAAGCATTTTAGATATGTTAACTTATTTCTTTCTCCCAAAAATCCCTAGAGGTAAGTTCTATTATTAGCCCCACTTTTCAGGTGAAGAAACTGAGGCACAGGAAGGTGAAGCACTGGCTCAAAGTCACACAGCTGGTAACACGAGGGCTGGGATTTGTAACCCAACAGCCTAGCTTTGCCAGTGGCCCACCTGGGGGCTTTTCGCCCAGCAGCCTCCAGCGCGGAGAGGGGCGGAACAGCAGCTGTGTGTTCCTCCTCCTCACCAGGGAGCCCCTGCCTGTGCCTATCACCGCACAGGTGCTTTCCTGCGTCAGCTCCTGTCACCTGTGCCACAGCCCTGTGAGGCAGGAAGCGTGCCAATGTCCCTCTCCCAGGCGAGGAGGCCAACGTGAAGCAACCTGCCCGGCAAGGCAGGGGTAGAGCCGGGACTCGGCCCAGGGCCATGCCATCTGGGAAGCCCAGGCCCTCGCCGGGCACCACACTCGGAGGCCCCAGTGCCCACATGGCCGTGAGGAAATGGAGGGAGTGAGGCAAAGGCCAGCAGGCAGCGTGGACGGCGGGAGGGGGAGAGAGAGAGAGGCTGGTGACAAAATCTTGTTTACAACTTTGCCAGGAAGATCTGCTTGTCATCATCTATCTGAGGGTGGCATCCCTGAAGAGACAACCTGGGTGGGGCCCCCTGGCACCGGGCTGGGGTCTGAGCCCGGGATCTTGTCCCAGCTTGGCCCTGACAGATCCAGTCCTTTCGTGAGCCTGGGCAGAGGGCAGGCCTGGACGACCCTCTGGCCCTGATGCTTTGTGACGCTGGGGCAGGAAGCAGGGCTGACCACAGAAACCCTTGCCCAAAGTGACCTTTCAGTAAGTGCCTGAAAGGCAGCCTCCTCCCCAGGGGAGGCATTCAGCCCTCCACACATAAGCCCCTCACCCCCCAGCAGAGGGCACCGATGACAGCATTGCTGGATGAGCACTAACTAGATACTAGGAGTCGCGGAGCCAACTCTATGTTAGCCCCTTCCCATAGATTAAAGCAGACACTGCTGCTATACCCATTTTACAGATGAGAAAACTGAGGCTCGAAAGTCAACTTGCTCAAGGTCACCACAGACCCTAGCACCAGGCCAACTTATCCAATAAGCTACAGTAGACACAGTGCCTAGGGCACATAAAGCTTTTAGGGACCCAAAAAATATTTTAATTTCACTTAAAATCAGAAGGGAAAAATGGACTTTGAGAACAAAGAAAATATTTTCATGTATACTATGAATATATTCATCTTTATACCAATGTGGTAGTAAAATCTATTTTAAAATTTTTCCTTTTAGTGGTGGAAGGGGCTCACAAAGACAAAAGTGGGCCGGGAGCAGTGGCTCACGCCTGTAATCCTAGCACTTTGGGAGGCCGAGGAGGGCGGATCGCTCAAGGTCAGGAGTTCGAAACCAGCCTGAGCAAGAGCAAGACCCGTCTCTACTATAAATACAAAGAAATTAATTGGCCAACTAAAGATATATATAGAAAAAATGAGCCGGGCATGGTGGCGCATGTCTGTAGTCCCAGCTACTCGGGAGGCTGAGGCAGGAGGATCGCTTGAGCCCAGGAGTTTGAGGTTGCTGTGAGCTAGGCTGACGCCATGGCACTCTAGCTCGGGCAGAGTGAGACTCTGTCTCAAAAAAAAAAAAAACAAAAAAAAAACCCCTTTCCCATCTAAAAACACGCACCAGACTTTTCCAAAGTTTAAAGAAAGTTGAAATTCAGCAGCAGTTTTGTTGCAGCTGAGATAAGGGGATTTGAGCCAATTTAGCCTTCGCATTAAGAAGGTGTTAAAGGGTCCAGCTCTGCAGCTCCAAGGAATACAATGTCTTCTCTTAAAAAGAGCAAAAGTTAGCTTCCAAAGTTCATTCTCTCAACCCGGGGCTTTGCTGAAATGTAGAAGCAGCTATTCTGCCCCCTTCCCCAAAAGGGGTATGCCACTATAGTTTTTCATTCCCATCATTTTCCAATTTTTACAGCCACTCATAGATTAGGAGCCTGTTAAGTATGCTTTCAGCCTTTAAGAGTCCATGATTAAGATATTTATGATTCATCTACATTTTAAAATACTAAAATCATTTTGTTAAAAAATATTTGTTGATATGGGAAAATTTTCACAATCTAATGCTACATATAGTGCTGCTACTGGGAAGTCATGTACTAAAATGTGAACCATGGTAATCTGGGCTTTGAGATTAGTGGTGACGTGTTTTTTTGTTTCTGCATTACTTGTCATCATGATTATTTGTTTCTCTTGGACACTCAGGGGGACTCTGTGTCTAATGTCTTTCTTTCTTTCTTTTTTTTTTTTTTTTGAGACAGAGTCTTACTCTATTGCCCGGCTAGAGTGCCGTGACATCAGCCTAGCTCACAGCAACCTCAAACTCCTGGGCTCAAGCGATCCTCCTGCCTCAGCCTCCCGAGTAGCTGGGACTACAAGCATGCACCACCATGCCCGGCTAATTTCTTCTATATATATTTTTAGTTGTCCAGCTAATTTCTTTCTATTTTTTTAATAGAGATGGGGTCTTGCTCTTGCTCAGGCTGGTCTTGAACTTCTGAGTTCAAACAATCCTCCCATCTTGGCCTCCCAGAGTGCTAGTATTACAGGTGTGAGCCACTGCACCTGGCCATAATGTATTTCTTGATGCATGCATACTGCCCAAACCATTTCAGGTACACAGAAGGCATTCCATAAATATTTGTTGAGCAAGTGAATGAAAGCTGTCCTGGGTTTTATAAAGCACTGCACAACGAGCATACATTTCTGTTGAAGGGTGAAGAGAATAATAAATGTAAATGTTAATTAAAAAAATAAGATGTCTTCTGATGAAAATTCATATCCTTAAATGCTTTTATTAGAAAACAAACAACAACATCAGAAAGAAATAACCCACAGAAGTTTGAATATTGTGTAAGTAACCAAATGTTAAACAGGGCTTACCCTGTCGTGTCAGTTTCCAGGAGCCATCAAGTCCAGGGAGCTGTGGGCTGGCATCTCCAGTTGGGGGGGTTCTCTAAAGAACAAGCAGAACCTTCCCAGAGGGTCAGAGCTGAACACCAGGTCCACTTGCGGACCCAGAGGACACAAGTTTGTGAGTCACCTCAGTCCTGATTTGGCTGAAAGGGGCAGGGGGAACATTTAAGTTGGGTGAGAGTTTGGTGCTTTGATATGCAACTGAACTAGACTTTTTACTATGGAAAACAGGATTATTTATTAATACCCAAGAGCAACTGGAAAGCTGTGGAAACTTCCTGGGATTCCATGGACAGAACGAGTTGCTGGAGCCTCTTGCGAGCCTCTGCCTTTGCCTGCACCCTCCTGGGTGAGCGCACCCCATGAATGGGGTGCCTTGTTAAGTGATCGGAGTTGTGTTCTTGAAGGCGCAGGCAGAGCCTGCTTTACTTAAGTGTCACTAGTTCACATGAGCAGCACGCTGACCAGCACTCATGTGCCCCACACTGTCCTGGTGCTTGTCACATGCCCCAGGTGTTCTCCACATGTTTGTAAATGGAACGAATGGGGATCCTCGGGCAGGTGGGTCTGCTGCCCTCAGGATGTTTGGTGAACATCAGAGGAGCAAGACAGCAGGACCAAGTAGCCATGTGCACCGTGAGGACAACATTGAGGGGCAATGGTTGTAGGTAATGGTGGGAGTCCCCAAACAGATCCAGCTTCTATAAAGCAAAATGGAACTAGCAAATGGTGCACGTCAAGGGAACAAGTGACTGAGTAATGAACGAATGTGAAAGGGTCAAGATCAGAGGCTGGCTTGCTGAGCCAACAGGTTTGCCTCAACTTCCAAAGCTGAGGGCTGGGAGCCGAAAACAAGTGAGATCCCATGATGACTCCTGAGTGTCCCCCAGGTCTCTGGGCTTGGATCAGGTCGGCTGCTGCTCCCTGAGGTGCCACACCTTGCACCTGGCCTCCTCCCAGGGCCTCTGCTGCCCATGGGGACTAGGGGTCAGCTTCTCCTGGGCAGAAGCTGGTCCTATTTCTGGTCCCCTCACCGGCTCGCACCTGCTAGGGGCCTGCTGTTTGATTGACTGGCCGGGTGGGGTAAGGCCTATGTAGCAGTCAACCCTGGCTGTACGTTAGAATCACTGGGGCAGCTTTTAAGGTTCCAGGGCTGAGGCTCTATCCCAGACCAACTGTAACAGAATCTCTGGGGGTGGGACCCGGGCAACAGGACTTTTTAAAGCCTCTCTACCACCCTTCCACCCCAGAGCTGCTACCAGTGAGCAGTCCAGAGGTGGAGAGCCAGGGATCTACCTGAACTCTGCGTCCACGCTGCCTGCCCTGGCCTAATCCCCCTCTGGCCGGCTCCTGAGGGCTCCCTCCCCACACCCTGCTGGGGCTTCCTGGGTAGGTGAGGCTGGGTGACCCCCGCCAGCTGCCTAGTTCAGGGGAGGCTGCTTCTGGCTGTGGAAGATGTAACCATGGTCACCCACCAGCGTGTGTTGATTTCTCTCAAGAGCAATTTATGAGGCAAAAATTTCTCTCTTTATAAAAATGTCCCACGCTGCTGTCACGAAGGGTAATTGAGGCTTTTAGCTTCTGTGTCACAGCCATTATCCATTTCCTCAAGTGCTTAGTGGCTATGGCCCCTGGGATTTCAGTCATGTTCTCGGTCAGTGAGTAACAGGGAGGATGTGAGGGGGATGTCCAGGCCAGGTGACTCAGTTGCCCAGAGTCTCTGGCGAGCATCTCCTCCCAGCCCCAGCCCTTGGCTTCTGCATCCTCCTATGTGAAGGGGATGATTGTGTTTACTTCTTGGGGTTATGACGACGGTTAAATGAGGTAATCAATGGGAAAAGTCTGGTGCATACTGGGCCATCGCTGCTCCTTTCGGCCACCCAATTGCTGCTCTTTTCATTGCCTTCCCCTTTCCCCACAGGGGCCCAAACACGCACACAAACACAGTTTCATGTGCAGCAGGAACGCAGTAAATACCTGGGGACTGAGTTCCAAACAGCTGTGAGTTAGGGCTGGCAATGAGTACTGTCATGGCATTTTGGGCCCATTCCCTTCACCCGTCCACTGCATCAGCGCACAGGCCAGGCCGGGGACTCCCCTCCCGCCTGAGAGCGAGCCCCCCCGAGTGGTTGGCGACATGGCCCTAATAACTCCCAGGCTGCCATCGCATCTCATCTGCAGCCCTGTGCTGTGGTTGGCCTGGAAATAAAGTATTTCTCATTCTTCCTACTGAGAGATGAGACGACATGGGTTAGAGAAGGTAAGCTGTTTGTCCAGGCTGCAGAGCTAGCTTCTCTTTTCCAACCGTTTTTCTAGGCTTGGTGCCCAGAAGATGGTCCTAGATCCCTAGGCCCTCTGCACTCAGGAGCAGGGTGCCCCCTGACTGCCTCCCAGGAGCAGAGCCTTGGAGGGAAAGAACTGGTGCTGGAAGCTTCCCCCCTCAGCGTCAGGGTATAGTGCTCAGAACCCCAGGGCTGGAGACAGGGAAGCAGGGTGCTGGGGAGAGAGAGGATGGGCAGCAGGGTGCCCGGGGAGAGAGGATGGGACATGAGCACCCAGGGTTGGTCCAGGCTGGGTCCAGGGCTCCAGTGCAGCAAAGACACCTACTCACCCAGAAAAAACAGCCAACAGTTGACAAACAAGCGGGTTTATCCTCTGGACAGAGCCCTGGAGTGGAGCCGGACACCTGTGTTGTGATTTCAGGGCTGCTCCTCGTGTTCCTAGAGCCCTGGAGCAGGTGTGTCAGGGAGAGTGTGAGATGGGCCCGGCAGGGGCGAGAGGCTGGGCATGGGTGGGAAGGGTCTCTAAGCCTGGCTCCAGCAGTTACCAGCTGACTCGGGCCGAGTTGGCTCACCCTCTGGGCTGTCGTGCCCCCCTCTGTAAGTATGGAGGATACTATCTATCTTAATGGGCTGTTATGAGAGTTAATTGAATTTATCCACAAAAAGCACTTGCAAAGTTCCTGGCCTAGAGCAAACCTGTGTAAGTGTCTGCTGTCATTCTAATGTCCACGAACGTGCCAACACGCAGATGGTGCTCAATGCTCAGTAAATCTGAATTCATTGTTCCTTCTTCCGGGAGCAGGGGACAGCAGGGCCCCTCCGTCTCCAGATTCTCCACCCAACAGTCTAGCTGTCAATGTCCACAGCCCAGCTCTACCCGGCCAAGGTGGGCAGCAAGGGTCAGGCAGCCCAAGCCAGGCTTCAGGCTTAATTTAGTCATGCATAGAGGAGAGTCTATGTGTGCTTTTTGTTTGTTTTGTGTTGTTTGACCAATCTGATATGGGTGAAATATTGTACTATTTTGTTTTAACTTGCATTTTCCCAACACCAGTTCTGCACGCCCACCCACCCTCTATTTATTTGGCTTTCCTTCTAATCTCAACCCAGAGGCATACACGATTTTGACTAGCATGTGATGTGAACTTCACAGTTTACAAAGCATACTCACACACAAGAGCTAGCCCAGTCCTCCCAACCAGGAGATGGAGCTTTGCTCATCGCCTCCATTTCACAGGGATGTAGGGAGCAAGGCTAAGACCTGGCTTGTCTGAGATGCAAGTGGACTTTGATACAGACCCACTAACAGCCAGGCCTGCAGTGTCCTTTCCACCAAATGCCTTTCCTCCCGATTTTTAACACAGCTCTACACACTTACACATTTTAAACTCTTTTCTTACTTTATATTATTTCAGAAATGTGGTTCCCTTTTTCTACACTGTCACTCTGGTCACCATCTGAATGCACAATGTAACATTTTACCCTCATTTACCCAGCAGTTCCGGCCAGGGCTCATTCAGGCCACCCGGATCTTGCTGCAGGAGAAGCAGTGCTGCTGCCACCTCAGGGCCAGAACAGTTTCCTTCCTCTGAATTATTTTCTTGAAACAAATTCACAAAAATGGGATTAAAGACTCAATAAAGATGAACTTATAACTCTTGATTTACCTCAATGTTACTGACCAAAAAAAACCCCATGCCTATTTACTCATTGTCCACAAATGCATGCATTTATTGCTTTACTTAGTCGTCCATCCATCCATCCATTGTTTCATCCATCCATCCAACCATCCATCCACCCATCTATCTGTTCATCCATCTGTCCACCTAATAGGCACCGCATTTCTTCTAAGCCTCAAATATGTTGCAGAAGTTCCAGAAAGAGCGTACGTTCTGGTATACGTGTATGGCTGCAGGTGTGGAGGGGGAGTGCCCTGCCCACCACTCTATTCCCCAGTGTCTACTCTGTGGGTGAGGGACATTTCCTAGACCAGCCCCTGCTGCTGCCCTGGCTCCCCCAAGCAACGTGTTCCCAGGCTCTGCCCCCACCTCACTGCCCTCGGCTGACTCCCTCATTGATGCTGGCAGTCCTGGCTCCTTCCTTTCCCTTTGCTTATTTTGGAAGGCCTGGTCATTTCATTACAGCCACTAGAGTCATTTGGTTCCAGCTGTTTCCCCAGGGCCTGACAGGTGGAGGGTCTGTGCTGGGGGCACTGGCCTGAGCCGGGAGAGGTCAGGTCCCAAGGGGACAGAGACTAGCTACAGCTCTGGGACATCCTCAAGGGCCAGTGGCCTGTTGTGGGGGAAATGAATGGGGCAAGCTTGGCCCCAGCCTCCTCTTGTGGCCTTGGAAGGTCACGGGATGTTTCTGAAGTGCTCTGTTCCCTCCTGCCTATAGCATGTGTGTGTGTTTGTGTGTGTGTGTTTGGGGGACATCAGGAAACTCTCCAGGAGATTATGTTTTTCTGCCAGAGACTCTTGGCAATGAATTTTTTAAAATTAAAAAAACCCCTCCATTTCTTTATTAAATAGGTAAAATATTGCTGTGGTAAAAAATACTGATAAGCAGTAAAAACCATCATCTCTGATTCCACCATGTAGCAGTGCCCGTGCTAACACAGGGAACACATCCCGAAGGGGACAGTGTGGCCAAAGCACGGAACATGGCTGGGTCAAGGAGGGCATGGGGCTGGAAGACATGAGTTAGGGCCAGATGGTTCAGACTCAAATGGAGAGACAGAAGCCAGCCACATACACAGAAGGTAGGCCTTGTCCTCAGACCTGAGGTCAGAGCCTGACTCTGGCCACTTCCTACCTGTGCAACCCTGGACAAACTACCCAACTTCTCTGAGCATTCACCTGCTTATCTGTAAAACAGGAACAATAATGTCTACCTCGTGGGATTGCATGAGAGCAGAGATGTCTGATGTCTGGTATGTGGTAGAGCTGCTCAGCAGGTGTCAGTCCCCCCCCCAAGGGAGTTTGGGTTTTCACCTGTGAGTTTCTATTTTAAGCAGCAGAGAGCAATACTTATTTCTTATAACTGATGAATTGACTCTTTGAAAACCATTTGCAGGCTCACAGAAGCCGATGCTGGGGAAGCTGTAGTTTCCTAGGCTACTGGAGAGGGAGGAGTTTTGTTGGTGCAGTCTATTCTTGGAGAGCAGTTAGGTGTTATAAAGTAAAATTTATAGGAGGCCATTGGTTTGGACTGAGCTCCTGCACTAGGCCCAGCAGATGAAACAAGATGGAGTCACTCGTGCTGAAGCTCCAAGTCACCCAGCCAAAACTAAGGTTGTCATCTGACCTTCCGAGAAATCAGGAGAGAGACAATAGCCAAATCCCCACACAGGCCAGTTTTAGCCGGCATATAAAGGAAGTCCCTTTTGTTTTAACCCTACAAGGACAGTAACTTTAAAACTACCAATCTGCTTTTTGTTCTCTGAGTCTGCTTTTCTCTGCCCTTTTCTGTCCATAAAGCTGACCTCCTTTGCTCTGCCCTGCGGAATACTCTGCTGTATAGAATGAGGTGTTGTCTGATTCTAGAATTGCAAATGAAAGCCAACGAAAATCTTAACTGAATTTGGTGTAATTTTGTCTTTTGGACAATGTTATGCATCAAAAAACTTTTTTAAAAAATGCCTATCCTTTAGTCCAGCAATGCTACTGTAAATAACTTATCCAACGGAGGTTATCAGTTAAGATGCACGTGCAGCAGTGTTCATCCACAGTGTTGTTTCAATGCGACAATGACGGATAAACGTCCACCAACAGGGCTCGCGCATCTAACTCTGACACAGCCTTACCGTGGATACACGACCAGTAATGAATGGAAATGTACCAGTAACTAGCATGTACTGGTGATATAAATCTAGCTTTATTAACACGGAAAAATGTTTGTAATGTGTTGTTGAATGAAAATAACAGGTTACAAAAGAGAGGATGTACAGTGTGTTCCATATTTGTAAAAACCTAAATGTACCCACATTTATATAGAAAATGTTTTGGAAGTTTTCCAAGGCCCTCTTCCCTGGTCTAAAAAAACACCCTTAATTCATTAAACTAAGTTCCCTTGAGCCAGCTGCAGGGGACTTTAGTCACTGGTAGTCAAACACATCATAACCGGTTCAGAAACAAGCTCCTCCACTTGCAGCATTCGAGTTCCTCCTAATGCTCCCCTAGCCACTATGTCATTGGAGCAGAAAACACATGCCTCCCGGCCTCGGTTTCCCCAGGATAGGGTTGAGGAGGCGTGTGAAGGAGACCAGCTATTCTCTCCCCCATCGCCAAGGGGAATTGAGGCTGCCACAGAGCCAGGTTAAATTGGCCACTTTCTCCTGACTCTGTGGGGAACAGGAAGGGGCCAGGTCAGCATGGCCATAGGATGCGCTGTTTGGACTCACCAGTCCCAGAGTGTTTAGGAGCTTGTGTGTAATGTGCTGTGCTACGTGTGCACAGGTCAAAGCCACGGTCCTTGTTCTTAAGGTGCTCGGTCCAGGGGTAAACAAAACTAAGCCTGATATGACCGGTAAGAATAGAGGGAGGTGACCTGGTGGGGAAAGTGCCCTGAGTGGGGGGTGGAGGAAGGCCTGCCTGAGGAAGTCACCCCCAAGCTGGTCTTGGAGGACAAGGACAGGTGGGAGTGTGTGTGGAAGCAGGGCGAGCAGCGTGGATGGAGGGAGAGGTTCCCTTCCCGGCTCCTGTGGGGGTCTGGGTGTCCCATCTCTCTCACAGCAGCACCTCTTTGCTTCCAGGCCCCAGAGTGGGGAAAACAGCCACCCACAGCCCTCACTTTACATGGCTTCCGGTCAGGAGGACAGCTGGACTGAGGCTGAAACCACAGTCCCAATTCCAGTTTTCCACGTCTAATGTCCACTCCTGGCCTTGCGAACTGCGTCCAGGTGCGGGGGCAGGGCACCCTGTGTGGACAGGTGCAGAGGTCTCCATGGCTGTAACCAGGTGCAGTGGTGGGTGGAGGGTGTAAGGTAAGGGGTGGGGTGCCAAGTGGACAGGTCCTAAATCCCGCACTGCCACCACCAAGGGGTAATGACAACCTGAGGCTGATGCCCAGACAACAATGGCCCTGTTATCTTGGAGACAAAATCTTGTGGCTGAAGGACAGTAATTTTCACCCCCAATGTGTTAGGAAATAATAATCTCCAAGCCACATGCTGCCTCATGTGCACTTGGGTATGGGGGCCAAAAACACGGGCTTGTGAACCCACCCATGCATACACAGACGTGCAAACACACACACGTGGATACACACGAGTGCATATGCCTGCACTCACCAGTTTGCACACCCAGAGCGAGATGAGAAAGTCAACCCCTCTTGCAGCCTGCCTGCTTCCACTAAGGGTCATTAGCACAAACGTGCAGGGGTGACTCATTGCCCGTGACTCACATGCCTGCAGGTCCTGAGGACCTGGCAACGGATGTGGAATTATTGTCCTTTCATGTCCTCTGTGACGGAGGGTCTCCACAGCCTGGCCTCCACCTCCAGCCCAGCTGAGCCTGGAGGGAGAGTAGCTCATTGATTTAGGAGGTGAGGGCAGGGTCTAGAGGAACTCACCAGACCTGTGCATGGGGTAGGGGTGTTATTTTATGAAAAGATTTACCAAAGATGCACTTCAACACAACACTCTGCACTGGGCAGATTTAGAACGGAGAAAATTTCCCTAAAACTGATTTCCTGGCACTTTTTCAGGAATCTGTGGATGGTGAAAAGTGAGATTGGAGTGTTGAAGAAGAATAATGGTGGGGAGGGGAGGCAGAAATTTCGAGCTAAAAAGTCATACAATGTCTTGGACTCTTGGGACCACTTTACACCATCACCTTTGGCTGATCCCATAGACATCACTTTTATTCCCTCCAGGTCTCCATTACCTCCCTCCTCACCTGGCCCTGGGCTCAGGGCTGGAGACTGTGAGTAGAGGCCACTCTGGTCCTTGCTGGCACTTGATTCTCTTCGGCCGTGTCTGAGAACATTGCTCCAGAGGCTGGAATGCCTTCCCCTGCTCCAGGTGTTTACCAAGCATTCACTGCATGCCCTGCGACCTTCTAGGGTATTGGAGGGAGGCGACAGGCGGCGGTACAGCCAGGGAGCCCAGATGCACATGTGAGTGTGCCTGGGAATAGGGGACTTCAAATTCTTATCCTGGGGTGGCAGTAGGCAAGACTGCCATTTGGAGGCAAGGTTTCAGTTTAGAGAAGATGTTGCTGCATTTTTGATCAAGCAGGTGTCCACGGTTCTGGACAGCCAGATACCCAAGGGTGAGGTCAGTAGGCACCATTGATTCCAGGCAAGGGTGTGGCTGGGTACTCTGATTACCTGGGCCTGGGCTCTAGCCTTGTGGGAACAGGGGGATGTGTCACCCTCTCCCCTGTCCAGAGATAAGTTTAATGGTTGCTTGATGGGGCGGTGGGAGCTAAGCTCGCTTACTGAGCCTGTGGCCTTTCTGGGGGAGTGAAGATCTCCTGAGCCCTTCTCTCTGAGGTTTCAAGATACTGAAACAAATCAGGATGTGCCAGGTAGTTCTTAGACTGAGACCTAGAGGCCTGGAAGGGCTGTGATATCTCTGAGATAAAAGTCATCATAAGTGTAAAAGGAGACGAAAGGAGTGGGCTTCCCCAGCTGTGCAGGAGGCAGGACTGTGCTTCAGGCTGGTGTCTGTATATGGAGAGAACTATATATAGTGCCAGGGGTTCAGGTCCACCCTGACACAAAGCCCACAGCTCAGGGAGACTCTGGAGAGCATCCCCTCTGACCTCAAAGACCTACTGCCCTGCCAGTGGCTTTGGTGAGCATGGCCACCAGCAGATGGGCCTGTCCAGGGTCACCAGTTGTGCAGGTGGGAGAGCATCCATCTATTCAACAGAGGTAGGAACAGGAAGACCAATGGATTGAGGATGAGGAGAGGGAGGAATGGAGCCCCTGGAGGTCTGTTATCGTTCGGATGTGATTTGTCCCCACCAAAGCTCATGCTGAGATTCGATCCTCAGTGTGGCAGTGTTGGGAGGTGGAGCCCAGGGGGAGGTGTGTGGATCCTGGGGCCAGATCCCTCATGAATGGCTTGGTGCTGTTCTGGAGATACTGAGTGAGTTCTTGCTCTGGGGAGACTGGATTTGTTCCCATGAGAGTGGGTTGTGATAAAACCAGGATACCCCTTGGGTTTTGCCTCTTCGCTGGTGTCTGCTTCCCCTTTGACTTTCTGCCACGTTGTGATGCAGCTCAAAAGCCCTTACCAGAAGCCAGGTAGATGCTGGTGCTATGCTTTTTGAACTTCCCAGCCTGCAAAACCATGAGCTACATAAACCTCTTTTCCTTATAAATTACCCAACCTCAGGTATGCCGTCACAGCAACACTAAATGGACTAAGACAAGGTCATTGGGCAGTGCTTGGAGTGGGGACTCGAGGAGAAAGACTATTTCCTAGCAGTCTCAGCAGGTAGGAAACGTTTTTATAATTTGAATGAAAATTATAAGAAAATACAAACTTCTTCTGTATCTCAAGCTGGTGAAGGGACATCCTGCTTGCTCTGACAGGGCACGAATTAGGGTAGGCTGTGTTATGTTATGGTAACAAGCAGCTCTAAAAAAATCGTAGTGGTTTAAACCAACAAAGATTTATTTTTTGCTTACAATTACGTGTCCATCACAGATCTGCAGGGGCTCAGCCTGTCCTAGTCCGTCAAGGAACCAGGCAGCCATTCTTTGGACAGTTGTCATGGAAAAGAGTATGCTGACTTTAAAAGTATCTACCTGGAAGCAACACTCATCATTTCCACTCACATGGCAAGTCACACCACCCCACCTGACTTCAAGTGGGTGGGAAGTAACCCCTGCCAAGTGTCCAGAAATGGAGAAGGCCAGAGGGTTTGTGACCAGCCCTCAGGACTTGCAAACTCAACCGGAGGGCATGGTATGCAGCAGGTTTCTGGAACAGACTCTGTTGGCCTCAGGAATTCTGAGAAGGGAGACAGCACCATGGCTAGATTCAGGGAAGTCTTCCTGGAGGAGGTCAGGTCTGAGGTTAGCCTTGAAGGACAGCTCAGCTCCAGACCTGCTAGTCTGGACCGAGGAGGGTGGATCAGAGGGAGCAGCCTGAGATAGGAGATTTGGAAGGAGACCGGGTCTGGTGGCTATGGTGTCTCTGTTCTCACATCTTCTCCTGACTCTGGTCTCTTCCAAGCTCCAGGACTCATGCTGGGGAGGTGGGAAGGAAGAGACTGGGCCAGATCCAGCAGAGATGAAAATTCTGGTGGCTGCCTTGAGGCATCAGCCATATCAGAAACAGTGACATGGCAGAGATGCTTGAAACCTTGTCCTCGGCTGCAGGCCCAGGGCCCCACCACACTCATACTCATATCCAGGTGCAGGGGGGTCACCAGTAGGGGAGTAGGGTTTGGCTGGACTTGTGGCTGTGCTGTCTGTCCCTTACTGACTCCTCTGCAGAAGATGGGCCCAGGGCCCCACTGCCAGGCCATCCCCAGAACCAAATAAAAGAATTTGCATAAGGGGGTGAGAATGAGTTCTAGGTTGCTCCACTGCTCAGTCACCCAGGAAAAGCAGCAACTGATGGTCTCTTTGTGTAATTCCCTGGACAGAGTTCCGAGGGGGATCTGGGGAGAAGGAGAAATAGGGCTTTGCCTGGGGGTGCCCTAATGTGAAGGAGATGTGGTTCTTACCTTCAAGGCATCCTTAGACAATGCCTTCAGGTGAAACTTCTCCCCTTCCTGTTTCCCATCCTTCATAGCAATTGATCAACACTGGCAACAGGACCCAAGGTGGGCAGAGGGCTCTTCATGCTCCTGCCAACTGGGGCCACTCACAAGAGGAGCCTTAGACTTGGCCTGTCTAACTGCCAGGTTGTTGCAAGAAATAAATGAGCCCTTTGATGAGAATGTGCTAAACAACATTAATAATAGAGAATTCAAAACTGAAGGCCTATGGATTGGTTGGCTTTATGTCAAGGTCCAGGGATGGCTTGCAGTCTGGGTTTCTCCCTTCCCCTAGAAGTGGTCACCCAGGGCTGATGCCCTGGCAATGGGTAGACTCCACAGGGCCAGCTTCTGGGGAGAAAACAGGAGCCACGGGACAGGTGGGGAGCGGAAGAGGGTGTTGGGACTGCTGAGGTGGGGCAGGACGGGGAGCGACAGGCAGCCTAGGGACAGGGCACGGCACCTCCTGGGACTAAGCGCTGGGACAGGGCCCAGCAATCCATCCCAGGGCAGGCAGGGGGTGAATCACAGTCCTGGCATCAGGGGTAGATGTCTGGCACCAATTGGTCCCCAAAGGGGAATTCTAGAACTGTGACATTGAAAGGGGGCTCTGAGATCCAACATTCTTGTTTACGGGCAAGGAAACTGAGGCCCAAAGAAGTGACAGGCCTTGCGCTAGCACATCCAGGTAGTTGGTGACTCAGTTTGGATGAGAATGTAGGTCCCTGCAATCCCAGGTTGGGGACTATGCCACCCACAAGGCAAGCTGAGCCCTTCACGGTGTAGCCCTGACTCCTAGGAGCTGCGAGGTGGGGCTCAGCCTCTGCCCTCATCTTGTGCACGCATCTGCACAGTGGGGACAGCAGCACCCGCCTGCGAGGGAGTCAGGGCGGGTGTCAGGCAGCGCGGTACAGCATACAGTAGGTCTTCACTGTGGTGAGTCCCCTGTGTCGCCTGCTCTGCACGGGGAAGGTGCCAACACTGAGAGCTGCTGGATGGTTCAGAATCAGGAAGTTTGTCACAGGCCGGGAGCCAGGGTTTACAACAGGAACTGCTGTTTCCTGAGAACACCGTGTTCCTGGCCAGCCCTCCCCTCAGCTCTCCACTCAGAGCCTTGGCCACCCCCGCCCCACCCCCACAGTCGCCCATTGCTGATGTCCAGGCTGCGCTTCCAGATTTGCCGCCCCAGCCACAACCTCCCTCCCGAGGACACGCCCCACGTTCCTGCCGGCCAGTGAGACCTTGGCGGTGGCTATCACATCCTCACTCTGAAGACCTGAGGTCTGGAACCAGGCTCAGGTCTTCTGGGGGACACACGGGCGGTTTGTCAGGAGTGGCTTCTGGCATTTTCCCTGCTGCCTCGGGGTTACTGGGGCTTGTGTCACAGGACGAGAAAGGACCTGATCTGAGTCCAGGCCCCTTGTCAGCTCTGCAGGGCATAAGACACAGCTCCCCTCCTGCTCTGCGCTCCTCCCCACAACCTGTCCTCCAAGCCCCAGTGTCTCATCTTTCTGGGACTTATTCAATTAAATGCTTTCAAGGTCAGCAGTCAGGGAAGTGCATGGGCCTTTCAGCTGCAAACTGCCAAGGGCCAAGGCACAACCTTTTCATCTCCAAAGGCTCAAGGGCACAGCTCACTCTACTGTTTCCTTCTTTTTTTCCTTGTCCTTTTCAGCATAGCTGCCACGGTCCACTCTAGATGTCCTGGTGAGCTAGAGATGGCCTTAAGATGGATATTCAGTCAGAGACCCAGAAGTACTCCAGTCTTTCCTAGCCCCTCAACCCTCCTCTCAAAAAGCAAAGCGAAGGAATAGGTCACCTTGTTGCTGGCTGGAGCTTTGACCCCACCCTAGGAAGCAGCGCTGGCCAGGCCCCAGGGCCTTGGACCAAAGAGCCTCTTGCTCCTAACGCCACATCCAAGTCTCAGATGAGCAAACGCCAGCACCAGAAAGCAGCAGGTGCCCTGATGTGTGGCCTCCATGGCTAAGGTGGCCCACCAGGGACCAGACTTGTCCGAATGGGAGCAGGCTGCAGGTGTGGAAAGAAGAGCAAGAAAGGGATGTCCAGGGCCACTTGGAAATAAGTGGGAAGAGGGACACCCACAGAGAAACACCCCCTGGGCCTCTCCTCTCTGGACTCGGCAAGGAGGGTGAGGGCTGAGCAGCTGGCCCCAGACTCGGCACTGCTCTGGCATGGCCTCAGGTGCCAAGCTCAAGGGCGCTGGGTTTTTTTTAACAGGCACGGTGACCCCACCCACTAGTGCAGTGGCCCAGTGGACATCCTTGAGTTGGCCCAGGAGGGCAGTGAGAAGGAACAGAGAGAACTCTTTCTCTCAACGGCCATACCAGCATCTCCCCGCCCTGACACACCTGGCTTGTTCGTTTTGTTTTGTTTGCAGTTTGCTTCCATGTGGTGACCTCATAAGCCATTCTCTCTTACCAGGTTTCCCAGGGTCATGATGGAGAGTCAGGTAGCAGACTACAAAAGGCACAGATGGGGGAGGTCGTGAGGGTTCTGCATCCATGCCTTTTCTTAGAGGAAGCCCAGGATGCCTGGTGACCTCTGGAATCGTGGCATTATGTCCTAATTGGTGATGCTCCCTTCCTGTATCTTAGAGTATCCCTAATTCCCCCAAATTCCTAAAAAAAAAATTACTGAAGTAAAATGAATTTACAAGGCAGTGGGTGTAGTAAAAAAGCATGAGCTCTGGACTCATATCTGGGCTGCAATTTCCATTTTCCTGCCTCCTGGTGGTGAGACCTTGAACAAGTTACTAGCTCCTTGAGCCTGATGTTTGCTCATCTGCAAGGTGGGGGTGTTATCTTCCAAGTGGGGTGAGGACCATTGAGATAGCACGTGAAGACGACCTGTGTAGTGCCTGAGGCAGGAGTGCTCAGTGGGTGGCAAGAACGGTTATTCCAGAATAGAAAATGAACTCAAATAGTACTGATAAAAACCAGCACAGAGACAGCACGTACTACATGCCAGACACTAAGCTAAGGACTTCAGTCTAATCTTGTTTAATACTCAGAATACCTCTCTGGGGTAGGTACTATCTGTCATAGACTGAATGTTTGTGTCCCTCCAAAATTCATATTGAGACCCTAACCCCCAGTGTGATGGCATCAGGAGGTGGGGCTTCTGGGAGATGATTAGGTCACGGGGCAGGGGGCTCACAAATGGGATTAGTGCCCTTATAAGAAGAGACTGGAGATCTAGCTGGCTCTTTTCCCACCATGTGAGTATATAAGAAGTTGGCAGTATGCATCCTGGAAGAGGATCTTCACCAAAACCTGACCCCATGATGGCACCTTGATCTCGAACTTTCAGCCTCCAGAACTGTGAGAAAAAAATGTTTGTTGTATAAGCCACCTAGTCAGTGGTATTCTGTAATAGCAGCCTGAACTAAGATACTATCATTATTCCCACTTTATAAAAGGAAACTGGGACACAGAGAGGTAAGTAACTTGTTCAAGAAGCAGAGCCAAGATGTGAACCCAGAGCCCTTGACTCCAGCATGGTCATTTTAGGAGGGGGTAGCAAAAAGTGGCAGAAGGGAAGCTGGGGTTCTAACCCGGCATGGCCTGGAGCTTTGTCTGTTCTTAAGGACGGATCCCAGCTGAAATATACTGTAAAGATCTCATTTGGGAGGAAGCCGGGGGTGGGACACTGCCCCCTGCCTGCAGATCCTGCTCTCTGAGCAATCGCAGGCGGGTTCTGGGTGGAGGGAGAAGTCCCTCCTGTTTTTCAGGGTCTCTGTTGAAAGAGACCATTAACCTCCCGTGAAACCCTGATACATCCCAGGCAGTGTGGGGGGCGGGAGCAGAGCCTGGCATCTCTCGGGATGTGGAGGAAGGGTCCTCGGTAGCACATATGCTAGGGGCAGAGCGGGCAGCTGGGATGGCAGCGCCGCTGACTTGCCAAAGACATCTGTTGGCATGCAGGCGCTGTGAAGGAAGGCTTGTAATTGCAGCCATAAATCAAATGTGGACAGGGGGAAAACTGTCAGTTTTTTTTGGAGTTATTTTGTACAGAAAGGCAGAAAAATGCAGCTGTGATGTGATAGCTGGGCTGGCTGGATGTTGGCAGAGGGGCACGTATGGGGTCATGGTGGAGGGGGGTACCCTGCCTCAGAAGGCTAATGCTGTGCCCTTCACTTTCAGGATGTCAAAATAGCCAGTTCCCCAGAGGAAGAGGCCCCCCCGCATCCTGGGGGCTGTACTGGGGAGCAGCTCTGAACTTGCACGGTTTATCTTTAGCATCCTTGTTCTCTTTCTGGATTTGAGTCCTGGCTCTGCCACTTATAGCTCTGTGCCCTTTGGCAAGCCACTGTAAAAAAATAACTGTATGTACTGAGTGTCTGTGATATGCTAACTCCCGGGGTTGGCCTTCTCAGCAGGAGTTTACTTTCTTTCTCACTAACAGAGACTGATTTTATTCAGGTGTTCACCTTCTCCCTGCAGCCCAGGGCTTCAGCCCAGCTGGGGCCATCCCGAGCCCCCGAAGGTGGATCTTGATTGATTCAAACCAGAGTGGTCCCATTCCTCTTACCTGTGATTGGCTTAGGCATGAGCATGTGGCCCAATTCTGGACAATGAGCTATAAGACGGAGTCTATAAGGGGTCCTCCAGGGGGATACTTCTCACCTCATTCTCACAGGAAGAGATGGTCTCTTTAAACCTGTGGATATTGTGTGTGGACCACTATAGGCATCCAGCTACCAGCCTGAAACTGACAACAGCACTAAGGATGACAGAGCAAAGAGGTGGAAAGGACCTGGGTCCTTGGTGATGTCACACAGCTGCTAAATTAACCTTTGCTGGAGCCAGCCTACCCTGTAATTTCCTGTTACAGGAAATAATAAATTTCTTATAGTTTAAGCCACTTTGAGTTGGGTTTTCTGATAATGGCAATTAAAAGTGTCCCTACATCTTGCTTCACTGAAAAATGGGTAGGAAAATTATGTCCTGTGTTAGAGGCTCCCATAGCTGGCTGTGTCCCTAAAGTGTCATTGTCTTTTAGCTTTTCACATAGCAAGCCATCCCCTGCCCTCAGGGTGCAGACACATCCCTTGGATGACAAGATGGGTGGACTCAAGTGACAACCACTTTGCCCTTCTGACGCTCAGCCAGGGGTTTCGCTGGATAGGGCTCATTATGGCAGGTTTGTTCTTCTCTCGGGCAGATACAGAAAGATCTTAGGAAGTGCCTGTCCAATAAATGTCTCTCACTGCTTCTTTTATGGGTGCCTTACATCACTATGTGCTATTAATTGGAATTATGAGATATTTTGCATGCAAGCTTGTGTTGGACAATATTGGTGAATTATGAAGTATCTGCTGTCTAGTTTTGCCTTGGAATGTCTTGTGCTTCCTGAATGTATGTGAGATGAAGACTGAAAACTCCCCCATCCCCACTGGAGATCTCTGGCTTTCTAATGATGAACGATGGAGACACTGCCCCCTCTCGGACTCTTCCAGCTGCCCTTTGCCTGGGGAGGAGCTGATTAATGTGGGACTGATGGATGTGGTATACTCTCTGGTGTCAAGAAGATGAAGATTAAAGGCCTACGTCTTCTCCCTCTCTCCCCACCTCTAAGCCGGACAGCTAGGGTCCTTGACATGCTTGTCCCCTGCATTCCTGAGATGCTGGGGGCAGGGGGTGCAGCAGTGGTGAGGGAGGGCTCCCAGCTTGTGTCCTGTACTTGACTAATGGGTCTTAAGCAAGCAGGCTTCTGTTAAGGTCCTGGAGGTCAAAGAGTTCTAGTCAAGCAGCCCCCAGGGAGGATTAGAGGGATCAGAATTGGACTGTCCCTGCTGTTACCCATAATCATCTCCTCCCTGGGAGCTCTGTAAGGCCCAGTCTGAATCCAAGAGTTGATGCTCTGGGGAGGGAAGGGCCTCAGGAGCTTTGAGCCCAGCTGGGCCCCAGTGAGGTAAGGAAATCTGCTCTCTCCAGGGACAACCTTGTCAGCCTGGACAGAGGAAGACTTTGGCCAGTGGAAGGCAGGGAGCTCTTTTGGACTTCCTATGACCAGTCCTGTTGTCCTTGTAAGGGCTTCTTTTTGCTCGTGGCAATAGACCTTGTTTTCCTGCAGGCAGTAAGTTCCTTCCCTGCTATCTTCAGCTGAGACCAGTGTCTCAGGGGACAGCGTCTGGGTTTGTGTGGGCTCAAATCCTGGCTGCACCATCGCTATCTGTGTGACCACGGGCTAGTTATGTTACCCCCCGTGTCTCGGTTTCCTCATCTATGCAATGCAGAGATTCCCAGCATCTCCCAGAGTGGCCAGGAGTGTTAAAAAAGGTGGTACAGGGAGCGCATTCGGATCTGGCACATGGGAGGTGCCCGATAGTTTGAGCTATCGTCCTGATCTCGGGTTGCCCAGTGCAGGTGGCCTTGGTAAGCTCATTGCTTTGAGGTTTTTACCTGCCCCTCCCCATTTGTCACACGTGCCTGCATGCCACAGTTTCTGACCCTGTGCTGACTCTTGTTCTGCCCTCATGTGGGCTTTGTGAGGTAGGTGGTCCTGTGCTCATGTTCCCATTTCCAGAGGTTAAAGAAGTTTGAAGAGCAACTGAACATGTGCCCTCACAGCAGCCCCATGTAAGCGGGACAAGTGTGTTTCCAGAACCCCCTCATCTGGTCGTGCCTGAAGCCCTGATGGGAACAGATCGGGACAAGCAGCACCTCCTTATCTGGAAAACCAAGGTGTAGAGGGCCTGGGGCTGGCAGGGAGGGGCTGGTGACAGTGCTGGGGCACCGGCCATGGAGGTGGAGGAGGGCGGGGGCAGGCAGCTCAGGGCCTTGCCTGTCTCTCCTAGTAGGGAGGAAACCCGCTGTGCCTGGGGGCCTAAGGCGAGAACACTGGGCACAGTCATGGGTGGTGGCTCCCCAAGACTCTGGGAAGAAGTGAGGGGTGAGGGGTACTTAGGGCAGCTCCTCAAGCTTTTGCTCCTCCCTGAACTGTGCCTGGATGCCTGCCCCCACACTGAGACAGAGCCCAAGGCTGGGGGAATCACCCATCATACCAGAGGGCCATGCTCTTGGTCTACCCTTTATCACGAGAGAACCTGGACCAAGGTGCACAGGAGACCTGCACACCTCCCTTCTGATGGAGCTTAAAGTATTTCAATGGAGCTGCCTGCCCTCACCCACCAGTCTCTGCCCCTGCGGCCTCCGTGACTCTTGACAGCTGGTCCCCAAGCTAGATTAAGCTATTTCTTCTGAAAAGCCTGCCTCTGGATTGTCTCTTTTTAGTCTAAAACCAACATAACCATATTGGTAAAGAACTTCTTGGGGAAAAAATCAGTCACAATCCTACCAACCAATGTCACATTTTCCATTTTCTCTCAGTCTTGGCCCAAGTGGTGGCCTGCTGTCACCATACCATTCTGTGTCCTATTTGTAAACCTGATGTCAGCAGCCTGGGCGACCTGTCCTGTGTTACATTAAATTGGCTCAACACCCCTCCCAGGTGTATGGACACGCTCTGTCTGCCCCCAGGCCCACTCTCCACCTTCTTCACCTTGCTCTGCACCTGGGGGCTGGCCCGTGTCGACTGGTACCCACTCCCCCAACCATGCTCAATGGAGGCATCGGCCAGAGACGGGAAGGAGGAAGGAGGAAGGAAAGTGGGGTTGGGGTATTCAGTGCATTAGTTTGCCAGGGTTGCCATACAGAGTATCACAGACTGGGGCCCTTAAACCACAGAAATGTATTCCCCCCAGTCTGGAGCTGGGAGTCTGAGATCAAGGTGTCAGCAAGGTTGGTCTCTTCTGAGGCCTCTCTCCTTATCTTGCAGATGGCCACCTTCTCCCTGGTCCTCACACAGTCTTTCCTCTCTGTGTGTGTGACCCTGGTGTCTTTCTGTGTGGCCAGATTACCTCTTCTGATAAGGACAGCAGCTAGATTGGATTAACCTAATCCCCTCTGTAAAGGCTCTATCTCCAAATACAGTCACCTCTAAAAGTACTGGGGCTTAGGGCTTCCACACGTGGATTTGAGGGACCCAATTCAGCCCATATCATTATTTGTCCCCCTACTCCCTCCTTGTGGGGTCACTGAGGGCTGTCTGTGTCCCTCAACAGAAGGCCGCAGCTTTGTCAGGCAGCCCAGTGCCCTCTCTCTCCCCACCTGCCTGGGGCCTGGTGGAGTTAATGGTGCTGAGCTGTTGCCAGTCCCTGGGGACTGCACGGCCCCTTCTGGTTTCCCTGCAGTCTGCACATCACCCCGTTTGAGTGGGCCGTTGCCTGCTGGTCTCTGAGTGTGGTGGGGGACCAGGCATCCCTCCTGTAGCCCTGAGGGTTTCTATGACTCTGCTGCACTGGGAGACTCTGGCCTGGTCACTTACTAAACGCACAGAGGAGAGAGGGAGATGACCTCGTGTGGTGACATGGCAAATGATGACAACAGAATGTTCCACAGCACCAAGACTCTCTGCTGGGAGGAATCCTCGATGGCCACTCCTTCCCAATTAAGTGCCTGGATGCCCTACTTGGCAGCTCCTCTCTCCTCCAGCTGCCAGCGCCAGCACTCGAGTTCCTGCTATTCCTTTTAATTCAGTAGGCCCCCTCCTACATCTTGTGTTTCCTTTTAGCCCATCCAGGCCATACCCTGGGGGCTTCACATTTCACAAAACAAAGAGGCCTCCTGGGACTGGGCCAAACAGAGACTCTGCCGCTGTCCCATAAAACTGACAGTTCCTCTCTGCGTATTATATCGTGACAATCTTTCCATGTGTGATGCAGCCTCATGATATTCTGAAGAGGTGGGTAGCATGCTTTTATTTATCTGGCCATGCCCCTGTTTTGGGATATTTAGGGCATTTTTATTTCATTAAACACATTTTAGATCCAATTCCTTTCTTCTTAGTTTCCCAGATCTCAGGCATTGTGTAAGGTTAAAAAAATATAATCAAAGTAGGATTTCACAAATCACACGGTTTATTGCCATACAAAGGTAATTTTTTCTCAGGCTCACAATGCTTAAAGTGGGGGAGTTTAATATGAACAAATCTCACCAGGAAGACACTCAATGGGGTACATCAGTCACACAGTGAGTTCCGAAATCATTAAAGTCTAGTTGCTGAATTACAATGGACGCAGGCCTCTGTGGAAAGCAAAGGCTAATTCAAGTGTCAGCAGTGCCACCTTTGTACGACCAGCTCTCAGAAGAGATGGCATTCAACAAAATCCCTTGAATGCTTCCAAGTATCAAGGCTAACAGGGTGTGGCCCTGTTGAAGAGGCAGGCGGACAGAGTGTAGCCATAGTCTAAGCTCTCAAAGTGGCTGCCAAACCTCAGGTAGATACGTAGTTTGAGGTCCAGTGCTTGAGGTCACTGGCTTGCACGTGGGGCCTGATAAGGTGTGTGCCACATTCTCCAGGAAAGGTGGGGCCTTCACTGCAAATTCTTGTCACAGCACAGCTTGTCTCTCATGCAGCAAACTGTATAAGCCTTTGGAATCGTTTCAAAGCTCCATTAACATCAGGAATGCTGAAGCGTCTGTATACATGTCTTCCGTTGCCTTCCACACAGAAAGCTTCCACTTCCCCTGAGTTATTTTGAGCAGATGGATGTGGGTGGTGCTGGCCCAGGGCCTGAGTTTCTCAGGACCATCATTCAGAGGGACCCACGGAGACCAGACCAGAAAAGTTCTCATAAGACCTTGGAGCTCATCTGGAGGGGAACAGTCAGTGGGCCTGCCAAACGTGGAGTCCATGATGAAGGCATTAGGACAAGAAGAACTTTGTCACCAGGCATTCTAATAGCCATTACTTGCTTTCTGGGCCTTTCTGTTTAACATTCTACAACCCCTTTAATAAGATAATGAGAACTTTTGTTATGTTGAGCCTGACAAAGGCAGAGTTTCTCAAAGTCACATGGCATCTTCCAGAAAAAAAGTGTTGAATGGTCAAAGAACTTTGGAAGACACTTCTACCTAATACTAATTCATTTAGTTAAGTCTAAGAATCTTGCAATAAAGAAACATATTCATTTTAAAAATCCAATATTTTCCAAGCTGATTAGACTTTTTTTTTAATGCACATTAATTAATATCTCACAAATTTGAGATTCATAGAATAGAGGTTAGGAAGTGCTGCCCTAGGAGCTTACAAGGCTCTTCCTAATAAAAAGGAAAGATAGAATTATCAAAGATGGTCCTTGCCTTATAATCCTTTGAAAATTGCTGGTACAAATAAAAGAGTTAACTGGAGTGTTAGATTATTGACGCCACCCTCATCCTTTAGTCAGGCTGAGCAATGGTTGTCCTCGAGCAGCACAGGCGGAAATACTGATTAGGTCAAGGAAAGTTTAGGTAAGGTCTTGAGTGACAGGTTGCTTATTCGTAACTATAGACATAAAAATGAGGTTAGGAATATTGGGACATACTATGAATCTCTTGAGAAAAAAATCAACAGGGAAAAACTGTAGCCTTCTCCCAGACTGTTCCTTACTACCCTTTTTGAAGACTGGCCCCTGAACCAAGGGACAGGGGGCTACATTCTTAGATTCCTATGTAATGGGTCACCTGGCATCATCATGCTTGGGCAGTGCAAAGACAGCCTGGAAGGCAGCACCTGGGCTCAGGCCCACCTTTCCAATTCTCTTTAGAACAAAGGTGTGTGAAGTGAGTGGTCCTTGCTCCAAGCCATTTTAGTGCCTGCATTGCCTGAGATGGTTTTCCCAGGTGCCAAACAGGACACTTCAGGGTCACAGGCAACCGTCAACCTCGACCTCTCCCTTCTCTAATCTCCTCCTAGTCCCAGCCTCTCCCAAAGGTCAGGGCCTGGGGAGAGACTGGTGAGAGCACTCAAGCTGTTCAAGCTGCTGGAGGTAGGCCCAGGAACTGAGAAATTTTCAACAAACCCTGCAAGGAAGGGCAGCAAGGAGGAGCGGTCTGCTGCCTAACACGGGCCCGCTCCGGAGAGAGGACAGAAACAGAAGGGCAGCAGGTGAGGTGTGAGGGAGGAAGAGAAAGGTCAAGAAGGAGAGACTAAGCAGAGAGGAGCACAGAGCCGGCCCCACCACAGGCTTTACTCAGCCCTTGGATAGAAAGCTGCCTGGCAGTGGGCGCTCGGGGACAGGCTTTTGAGCACCTAGTGGGACTCCTCACCCACAGCACTGACTGCATGCATACGAGGTTCCCTGTGAAGCTGCCCACTTGGGTGCAGGGAGGTGTGGGGATGTGCAGCTGTCTCTGCTTTGAGCAACAGGCAGAAGTCAGTGGTGGCCCCAGAGAAGAGGGTTGCAAAGAAATCTGAGGAGAGGAGAAGATGCTCACAGACAACCAGGACCATACGGAGGTCAGAACCATGCGGCTTTTGGAGGGGAGCCAGGAGGGGGCACAATACCTGTAGGCATGGTGGCCTCATTCAAAGAACCCCATAAGAATGACAGTAAGAGCAATAATGAGAACAATAAAATAAAAATAATAGCTCATGCCTCATTCATTTATTCAACTAATATCCACTGAGTCCCTCCTAGGGGCAAGCCACTGGCCAGGCATCCGGCACACTGGTAGGCAAAGTCCCTGCCCTCATGGCCTTTATAGTCCAACGTGGGGTCAAGTGAGCTGCCAATACATTGGCACAAACCATGATCAAGGCGACACTTACTGAGCGAGCTTAAGCTCTTTAATCTTCCTTGAGGGGATTAAGCTCTTTACCTGCCTTATCCTATTTAATCCTCACAACAAATCGATGTCGTTCATGCTTTTATTATCTCATTTTACAGATGGAGAAATGGAGGCTCAGAGAAATGAAGTCCCATGCCTTCAGACACAAAGTCAGTATGTGACAGGGTGGACAGACGTGGCCCCTCTCTGTAGTTCTCAGAGGGGAGGCTGACACAGGTAAGGAGGACAGAACATGCCGTGGGAAGGGAGGTGGAGGGCATGGGTGGTACCTAGTGCCAAGCAGTCCCACAGGCCTAGGATCCAGGAATCTGGAGCGAGGCTGAGGCTGCTGGGATAAATTGTGTCCAGCGTGCTTTCTGCCCCATCCCTGACCCCCCCCTCAGGGCCCGGGACCTGCTCTCTGCAGGTCAGTGGAGCTGTGGGCTGACAAGAGGCTTTTTCCTGCCAAGGGGATTTGCACTCCGTGGGCAATGCCTGAAGATCTTGAACATCTCAGGAGCCAGAGGATGTCCAGGTGTGAACTGAGTCACACCTAGGCAGCAGGAGTGGGTGGGCAGCCAGCAGCCTGGTGGGGAGGGAGAGGCATACTGGAGGAAGTTCGGGTATAACCTCAAGTGCCAGCATGAAGCCTGTGACTTTATTCTGCGGCCAAGGGAGCCCTGGGGGCTTAGGCTGCACTGCCCTGACAGAGGAGCACTGGCACGAGCTTGGCTGCAGGCCTTCAACCTCCAGGCCGGGGCTGAGGTGGGAGAGGTATGTTGGTGTCAGGGGCCCTAGCCTGCCTGTAGGTGAGTCCAAGGGCCCCTCCCCTGAGAGACTCGCTGTCTCCCAAAGCCTGACCTACCTGCCCCAAGCTGCCCACTTGTCAGCTCTGTGCAGCCGCCAGTCTCCCTGCAGGGAATTGCTTTCCTGTGGGCTTTTTGCAACATCACAGAAAAGGAGAAAAAGTCCTGAGCTCCCTGGAGAATGACAACTGGTTGTATCAGATACTTGAGGGAATATTTAATAACCCTCTGCAAAGTAGGGTGGCGTCAACACCTGGAAATATCCTCCTGGTATAAAACGGTCCCAGCCCCTTCAGCCCAGTAGGTTCCCATCATTGGCTATATGCTAGAATCACCTGGGGAATGACAACAACAAAAATACGCCTATCTGGACCCCATCTCCAGATTCTGATTTATTGGTCTTTGGTGCAGCCCGGGCACTGGGGTTTTATAAAGCTCCCAGATGATCCAGCATGGGACCAGAGCTGGGAACGCCTGCCCTACAGCCTCCTGCAGCTTTTGGTCACAGGTGACATCGAGGTTGGTCACAACTCCTCCAAATCAAGGTACTTCCTGGAGACCCCAGCGGCTGATTGTTGCTATATGAGGTGGTTGTGTTACTGAAGTTCTTGAAATGCCTTGAGATCCTGAGAGGAGAGTGCTGGATTCTCACCAGAATATTCTGAGGCCTGACCCGAGAGGGCCCTGTCCTTAGCTTCCTGTTCATCGTGATTATTCTTTCCTCCCCTGAAACAGGATCCTCACCCCAGTCTACCTCTCAAGCCATTTTTCTTTTTTTACAACCATTAAGATAAATTTTTAAAAATCATCTAAGAAACATGTGTAACCCACTGGAAATTTCAAGGCAGTGAGTCATCACGTTGCTGGTCCCCCTCAAATTCCCATCTCTTATGTAAGGCTGAGTCACTTTTTGTGAGGTCTGTGCATTGCAGGAAAAAATTGAAATGCTCTCAAGATGTGAGAGAGAGAGAGAGAGAGAGAGAGATTGATTCATGTCATTTGCGCTCTCAGGGCCTGGTAGTATCCTGAACTAACATCAGAGATTCCTCATCTCCTGTACTCGTTCTCTTCTCTGTACTTCATTTTCTGTCCAGTGACTTTTTGCTCTGGACTGCAAGTGTGATGGCTCCATCATCCTGCTGCCCTGGCTCAGGATGGCTGTCACAGGGCCTGGGGACAGGCAGGTCACGTGGAGGGGATGCCCCACTCCCCAGCGTGCACGTCTGGAGCAGGGCTGTGCCCCAACTACGCATAGGCCCCCGGGCCAGAGGGGTGGATAGGACATGTCTGGGGCCCAGCTTCCAGGTCTGGATTTGAGTTATTTCAGGCTTTCTCAGGAAAACACAGAGGGTGCAAAGCAGGGGCCAGGAGAGCAAGGAGCGTTCCAAGGGAGCAGAGTAAGGAAGCCCTAGAGGAATGAGGCTGCTCTTTGAGTTTGACCATGAAATTGATATAAAGAGATCAAAGCAGACACAGGCAAAGTCATCCTCAAAAGAGACGGAATGGGCCCCAAGATAGCAAGACCCCCACATCTAGTGGGAAGAGATGCAGTCTGAAGGGGCCAGGTCTGCAAGGGAGGTGTGGAAAAGAGCCAGTCCCCAGCACATGGCTACACCTGTCTCATGCTGCCCAGGGACAGAGAGCCTGGCTGTCTCCCAGCCCCGCAATGGGCATGTCTCTGTGGGGCAGGTGCGTGCCTCACACTGTGTCTGCCCGAGATTTTCCACCATTCACACTCAGTGAGGAAAGTCTCCTGTCTCACTCAGTCCAGGCGCCCAGGACCGGCTCCCCAAGAATCGTGCCTACAGGGAAGGCGGGGGGGTGCACATGCAGGAGCGAGAGCAGCCAGGTGCTCGTCATTTCTCTTGTGCATTAACAAATCCACCCTCTTGGTGTGATAGTCCCGTGAGCCTGTCTCTTACGAATCCCTCCCTTCGTCACCAACAGACAGCTGCCCTCACAGATGAGAAGCAACCCTGGAGGTGGTGGAGCAGTCGGGTAAATACCAGCCCCAGAAGCCGCCAGCCGCCCCAGGGCGTCCCCAGCATCGCCAGAGGCTGCGCTCCTTTTTCTGTAACTTCCTGAGCTTCCCCGTCCAATGAGGTAGCTGTTGAGCGTGTCAAATGTGGCTAATCTGAACTGGAACGTGCTGTAAGGGTCACATACATACAGCATTTTGAAGACAGTATGCAAAAAATGTAAAATATCTCATTAATAATTTTCTATACTGATTATATGTTGAAATGATAATGTTTTAGATATATTGGATGAAATAAGCTATATTATTAAGAGTAATCTCACCTGTTTCTTTTTATCTTTGGTGCCACCCCAAGGTCCACCAAAATGAAACTAAAGGGACAAAGACAACAAAAGGACAGACAATACGACAGGATCTTAGGAGCCAAAAGCCAGCTGGGTGAGTGGTCACTGAATCCAACACTGTACTGGGTTGAACAATGTCCCCTAAAATTCATGGCCACCTGGAACCTCAGATTGTGGCTTTATTTGGAAATAGTGTCTTTGAGGATGTAATTAGCTAAGACGAGATTTCACTGGCCTCGGGTGGGTTGCAAATCCAATGACTGGTATCGTATGAAACAGCCACGTGAAGATACGGAGACATCACAGAGGGAGAAGCCCGGATGATGACAGAGGCAGAGGCTGGAGGGACGTAGCTGCAAGCCAAGGACTGGCAGCGACCCCCAGAGGCGAGGAAGAGGCACGGAGGGATTTTTATCTAGAGCCGTCAGAGGGAACATGGTCCTGCTGACACACGTAATTTCTGACTTCTGGCCTCCAGAACTGGGAGACAATACATTTCTGTTGTTTTAAGCTTCCCAGTTGTAGTACTTTGTTACGGCAACCCTAGGAAACTGATACACTTGGTGTGAAACAAAGAATGTAAAATATCTCATTAATAATTTTTATATGAATTAGAGGTTGAAATGATAATATTCATTTGGGTTCATCTAAACATATTGGGTTAAATAAAACATATTACTAAAACTAACCTCACAGTTTTCTTTTTACATCTTACCAAATGTGGTGAAGAGAAAACATTGAATTGCATAGGTGACTCATTTGTGGCTTACAGTATATTTCTGTTGGACGATGCTTTTCTAGAGTGAGCAGAAACAAGAGATCCTGGGGTCCCTGTGTGTTAGAGCCTTTGGAGGAGAGAAAGCGGAGAAGCTTTTGAACCCGAAGTCACAGAGATGGCAAAGGCTTTTCCACAAAGTCCTGCAGCAGCTGCCACTTCCCCAAACACAAGGAAGACCCACGTTTCAGCCCCGTGTTAAACCTGCAGGAGAATGGCAGGCCCTGGGTGGGATGGCAGAGGAGTCAGTGTCTTCCTCTACACGTTGGATAGAAATCCTCTGCTGTTCCCAGCAGGGTGGGCACTTCCTCTGAGAACAATCACAGCACCCCAAAAGGGACCCCTGCCCAGAGAAGGCCAGGGCAGGCGGAAGGCCGGACGGCTGCGGTGAATGCCCCTGTGCCTCTTGAGGTGGGCTCGGGCTAGAGCCCCACACCTCCCTCACTTTTAAAGACAGTGACCTACAGCCAGGCCAAGGTTCTAGAACCCTGCTAGCATGCCTTTGCTGGCTGTAGGCCATATGGGAGTAGGGTCTTGAGGTTACCCAAACAGCTCATTGGCTCCAGAGTTGGGAGTGTGAGGACAGAAGGTGGGGAGAGAGAAGCCACCTGGCTCAGCCAAACCTGACTCATGTTTTCCTTGGCCGGAGCTGGGATTCCTTTCAAGGTTTCTGCCCCAAGATAGCAGCACGGCTGAGCTGGGCGGCAGCTGGATGCTGTATTCACAGCTTGTGCAGGCTGAGAGGGGAACTGAAGATCACCCAGGGAGTGTGTGGGGTGTGAAGCTCTCCCTTGAAGTGTGAGCTTCTGGGGGAAGCTATTTAATTGCCTTTGGAAGTCAGAGTTCAGTGGACTGGAGGTTGGATGGGATCTGACCCAGGTCCCCCAAACAGTCCCTACTTTTCAGGGGGCTCTAGGATGCAGGGAAGCAGGCTGGTCTGGTTATTCTTCTGAGATCAAGAAAGCCCAGAAGTCACCTTGAAACCACTCTCTGGAGCTCCTGTCAGAAGAGCCTTTCTCCCTCTGCATAATGGTATCACCCATTATTATTACTGTTGCTATTGTTGGACGATTTCCCTAATAATATCCAGACAGGTTTAAGAGCTCAGCTCATCCAAATCCCCCCATGCAAGCCATCTTGTACCTAACCAAGCCCCTCTGTGTTTGCTTTGAGGGACACTGGGTTGTTCTTTCTGCCTCTAAAATTCCATCCCTGGGGAACAGGTCCCAGCTAAAATGCCAGCTCACTCCAGGAGGAGCAATACAGCAAGTCATTCTCTTTACAGATATTTACCAAGCACTGCAAAGCCATGCACCAGACCACATCTGGGCACCGGGGCATATCAGTGAACAGTGCTTGGTGAAATCCAGGTGTGCAGGAGTTCTCAGGGGTATGGGGGTCGTGCCTGCACGGGGACTGCTCAGGGGACCGTGTGCTCTGACCGGTAAACAACTGGGTGGACCAAAGGCTCAGCCCTAGCTGCCATGGCAAAGCAAGGGTGAGAGGTCCCTGCATGTGTGTCCATCTCCTGCGGGGTCTGGACGGCTCTGTCTGCTCTCAGCAAGGAGCCCACATTCCTCCCTGGGCCCAGCTCCAGTTCCCAGGCCTTCTCCCTCCCCGTCTGCTTCTTATCTCTGTCTCCAGTGTTTAGAAAATGTCATCGTGAGCAGTCGGGGCTGTGAACAGCCGTGGGAGCAAGGAAAGGCTTGCAGCAGGGGAATGGGGTCCCTCCAGGGCCTGGCTTCAGAGTGCAAAGCTGCTTGGAGCCCGAGGGGCCCTCAGAGAGAAGACACCTACCTGCCTGTCCTCTAACCCCAACACAGTCCACCTCTCCCTCACCTTGGGGAATCGGAGATTTGTAGTTTTGACAGGTGGGGGAGAGAATGATGCTTTCTGCATCCCCAAACTTACCCCCCACCAGAACTTATTTTAAACAGGATCTCGAGGGACACCCACTCTGTTTTACTTGGTCAGGGCACGAAGACTGACTGGATCTGCGTAGAAGACGAGCTCCCGGCATGTGGCGCAGTCAGCACTCCTGCTAGCGCAGAGGGACAGAAGACCTGCCGGTGGCCCTGGCTCTGGGACTTGCCCTTCCACAGGACAGTACAGATTTTAAGGACTGGGTGCCCCCAGGTTGAGAGAGAGCCCCCCAACCTGCTTTCACTAAGACTCTGGGAGGACCCAAGCCACTGGCTCTTCTAGTCTCTTGGCCACTTTCCAGTTCCTATGAGGATTAAGGGGACGAAGTGGACTTTCACTCCAGCAGTGGGGCTGTGGATTCGCCGGGGGTGGGGTCAGGCCCCGCGGCACTGACGGAGTCCCCTGGCCGATTAGGCAGAGTCAACGCCTCCCCATGGCTTAGGTGTGTACCCACTACAGGCAGAGCTGGGAGACACGTTTTCTCCATATCTTTCCAGCCTCATGGCTTTTATAATTAGACCTGGAAAAAAAATCTTTTCCTTTCTTCATTCCTTTGGAAAAAACAGATTGTCTTAAACACAAAGTGATCACTTGGCCCTTTGGAAAGCAGAAAAAAGAGAGAGATGACCTTGGGGGAATAATGCTCTGCGTCCACCCTACCCTACCCTCATGGCTCCTGCTCCTGCTTGCCTAGGAAAGTGCCCTGCTGTGGCTTTGACTCTAGAGATGGAGGATAACCCCCTGTGTTTCAGAGACATTTCTCCCATGGGCCCGACTGCTTGAAAAGCCTCTGGGAGAGCCTTGGCCACCCTCCTGGCCCCGCCGCTGGCCTCCAAGCTGATGCTGCTCTGCCTGGCAGCAAGCCCGTGCATCCCCCAGCGGGCAAGAGGCTGTGCTCTCCCCATTGCTCAGATGCCTGGCTGCAGGCCCTGGGCCAACCTCAGCCAGTCTAGAAGCTTGTAAATAAGCACATTTATCTCAGACAGACCTCATTTTGTGAGGAACTGTATCCCCTCAGGGGCATTAGCTATCAAAAAGTCCATTGTTCTCTTTGGGGCCACAGCTCTTCCCCACCTGACAGTGGATATTTAATTGATGGCTGCTGTCCTCCATAAGGTTTTTAGTGCATTACATGGTGCTCGTAGAGTTCCAGCAAAAACGTTAACTCCTTTCCCCCCAAGGCAGACAGCAGTGGCTCTCCTAATATCTATCTAACCTGCTGCAAGAGCTGGAAATGGTAGCTGCACATGTGTCATTGGTCAAATACGCACATACCCTGCCCTCCCCGAAACCAGGACCAAGCAGAGCTTGCAAATAAGGGTTTCTGGGAGTTGAGCAAGCTAGAAGAGGCATATTACTCAGAAATGTTTCAAGTCTGGGAGAAAAGAAGGAATCTTAGGCTCAACGGAGGAAGCTCTGGGGAAACATTAGCCTGAAAGCCTTGAGAATGTGAGATTAAGCAGTGGAGGGGCATGAGTTGGCAGCCAGAGTGGAATGCGGCACCCCACCAAGGCCATGCCGCGACGTCGGGGGCAGATAGCCCATCAGACGCTGGGCAGAGCGCGGGCAGGAGAGTATTAGGCGGAGCCCAGGCTGCTCCGGGTAGCTCCAAAGTGGCAGGAGAGGGGCTGTCTGAGGCCTGTGTTCTAGCCCATCCCTGCTCCCAAGTGGCCACTTGACCTCAGGCTAGTCCCTTGGTCTCTGTGCCTCAGTTTCCTTATCTATGGCAGGGAATGGTGATGCTGAAATAAAAGATAGAAACACAAGGAAGGAGCTAGCTGAGGAAGGTGACTGTTGTGGGGGCCACCAGCCAAGTCCTGCCAGCTGAGTTCCATTTTGAGCCCTGGAGACAGCAGGGTTTACAACCACACAACAGCCTAAACTGTGCCGGCCAGGGGCATTCTGCCTCTAGGCTGGGTCTCGGGAGCTCCTGGTGGACTGACGTTGCCCTGGGCGATGCTGGCTGGCCCTCGCCCCTCACCCCACTCCTTCCTGCTCATGTGTTTGGGATTAACATGCATCCCTTGAACCTTTTCATTTTTCTACTGAGATGGAAACTTGGCCAATGACCAGGCCTGGATGTGCTCGCAGAGTGGCTGGGCTCAGTCCAAGCCCACGGTAATTGTAATCATATGTGAGGGGCTGGCTCACGGGGCGCCAGGGCGGTGGGGACGCAGGGGCTGCCAGGCAGTGAGAACGGGAGGGAAGGGCGCTGGGCAGGGCAGAGACCCTGAGCCGGCATGCAGACAGTGTGGCTTCGGCTCTGTCCTCACCTCTGTGACCCTTGGTTTCCTTGTTAATGACATGAAGGGACTGACTGGCTTGTAGGACCTCTGAGGACCCTGCCCACTCTGTAAGAATCCAGGTCAGCGTGGGATATGGACTCACTTGGGTCCTCCCAACTCTGGCCTGGCCTTACATATACACTGAGAGGGACCGTGACCAGGGTGTAGGGGGAGGGCTCCAGGTTCCTGCCCTTGCCCTGCCTCTTCAACCTAGGTGTCTTCCCAAGGGACACAGAGAAGGGGCACTCTGAGAAAAGCCCAGAGCCAGCTAGAGGGAATAGGGTGCCAGGGTGGGATGGGGGCACTTAGAGAAGGGTCTGGAAGGGAGAGGCAGAAGAGTACCCAAGATAACCTGCTCCTGCTACCCTATGGTGTAAGGCAAACCTGTCTCCCATCCCCATGAGCCGGGGGCTGGGGCTGCCCCTCTGCGGATACTATCCGCTCTCCAGGGTGACATCACTCTGCAGCTCAGAAACTTCTGGGGAAGCCCAGAAACTTCTTCACCCTGTGGGTTGTTGTGTCTTCTGTTCACACTGGAGTCTTAGAAAGCCTGAGAACAAGGAGCACGTGAAGAGCTGCGAACACTGGTTACCTGGCTAACAGCTGATGCCAAGGGCAGGGTAACATTGCAAAGCACAGGCTGAGTAGAGGTTATGAAGAGAAGTTTCTCCAACTTTGCAGAACCCTTGGGGCTTCTCTCCCCTCGCTTCCTTTCTACTTCACAAGTGTCTCTCCTCACTTCTTCCCTGTCCATCTCACTCACGTCCTCTCCTGCTGCTTTCTCTGTCCCTCTTGAGCTTCCTTCTCCTTTTCTATTAAGAGAAGCAGAATAGAAAGACCCAGGACAAAGAGAGTGGTTTGGGAGCCAGGTAACCTTGACTTCTTCCAGCCTTGGGCTTCCGATCTATGAAACTGGGATAGTGATAACCTAACCTCAGCGTTGTTGGGAAGATTGACTAGGATGTTTCCCCAACACCCTTTTATGCACCTTTGTGTGTCATTCAGCGTTTGGTCAAAATTCTGGAAGCCACTCTAGATATTCCAAATACTCAGGGTTTTAATACAAGGGATTGAGAGGCTTTTGTAATGCATGGAAAAGCTGGATGAGGGACAATCAGGGATGCCACTGTCAGACCCCCCAAAATCAGGGCATGCTAGGACTGCAGAGAAGATATGGAGACCGTCTCGACTGCCTGCAGCACCAAAGCAGGCAACTTGCAGGAGCTTGCCTGGAAGCCACAGTCAACCACACCTCTGCCCAGGCCAACTCAGAGAGGGGCTTCTCCTCACCTTCAGCCTTCTGATAGTTGTGCAAGTGATTCTTAGTGCCAGAGTCTAACTTGAAACCGTGCTGGCAAGGAAGGCTGGGAAATGAAGAGCCCAGCCTTCATCCCTGGAGGCAGAGGGACACACAGAGGGCAAGCAGGACTGTGCCGATCCCGGCAGTACCAGCATCTGTGCCAGGGCACAGTTTCCTAGTCTGTTCAACCCGATGGCCCTTCCCATTTCCTTGGCTGAGTTTGGCAGGAACAAGGTGTTCATAAGCCATTGTGTCCTGGGAAGGAGGCTAAGGGCATAACAACAGAGAAGACATGGAACAGGCATTTTATAACTTGTTAAGGCATGAGAAAAGTCAGTTAAAAAAATAGTTGTCTTTCCAGAGGGCACACTATAAAGTCCTAGACAAAGGCCTGCAGGAGGCCCTGGATCGCTCACTCCCCTCTCTGCGCACTGCCTCTTCCTCTGTGAAGCGAAGGAACTATGCTCCAAGGTCCCTTTCAGTGCGAACCTCCCGTGACTCTCTGGCGGTGAGACAGAAGACGGCGTGCTTGATGGTGAGATGTGATTTTTCATGTCCCCTCCCTCTCCCCGGATTCTTCTCGCAGCCTGTGAAAATCATCAGGTCCTTGCATCCTTTTGTGATAAACAACCAAACAAAGCAACACTTGCTGTGATTTGATTATCCGTTCTTCAGCTGTGGTTCCGTCCTGCTCCTTCTTTTTATTCCCAACCCTCTAGCAAGAGTAGTGAGTGTGCTGGGGATTTGCGCCCTCTCGGCTGGCGACTCTCAGGCCTTGGCAGGGAAGAGCTGGAGAGTTCACCCACTGGCAGGTGAATAAGTTCCCTGTTGATGTCTCCAGGAACTGGCCCTGTCAATGATCCTGCTGCTACGAGGCTAGGTTTTGAGCAATGCATTCGTTTTAGAGACCTGCCATAACAAATTAGCACAAACTTGGTGGCTTAAAACAACAGAAGTTAACAACAAAGAAAACAAACAACCTAATTCAAAAATGGCAAAGGGCTTGAATAGACATTTCTCCAAAGAAGACATACAAATGGCCAATAATCACATGCTTATTGTGTTGAAGAGGCTCAACATCATTAGTCATCAGGGCTGTGAAAAAGGAACGAGGGAGTAGGAGGGAGGGGTAAAAACCTAACAGGTACAATGAACACTATTCAGGTGACTGGCACACAAATAGCCCTGACTTAAGTATTATAAAAGCCATTCATGTTACAAAAACATTTGTACCCCCTTAATATTTTGAAATTAAAACAAACAAAAATCAAAACCACAATGATATACTATTGCACACCTCCTAGGATGGCTATAAATACAAAAACAAAGAAAAACAAAAATCTGAAAAAGGGTTGGCAAGCATGTGCAGAAATTGGATCCCTTGCACATAGCTGGTGGGAATGTTACATGGTGCAGCTGCTGTGGAAGACAGTTTGGCAGTTCCTCAAAACATTAATCATGTAATTATCATATGATCCAGCAATTGCACTCCTAGGTATATATCTGAAAGAATTGAAAGCTGGGACTCAGACAGATACCTGTATACCAGTGTTCATAGCAGCATTATTCACAACAGCCAAAAGGTAGAAACAACCCAAGTGTCCATCACTAGATAAATGAATAAATAAAATGTAGTATATACACACAGTGGGATTCTATTGACCCATAAAAAGGATTGAAATTTTGATATATGCTGCAACATGGAAGGACCTCGAAAACGTTATGCTTAGTGAAATAAACTGGACACAGAAGGACAAATACTGGATGACTCCACTTACATGAGGTAGTTAGAGTAATCAAATTCATGGAGACACAAAGTAGAAAAGAGGTGATCAGGGGCCGGGGGAAGGGAGAAGGGAGAGTATTGTTTAATGCGTACAGAGTTTATGCTGGAGATGATGAAAAAATTTTGGGTACAGATAGTGGTGATGGGCACACAGCATTGTGAAAGTAATTAATGCTACTGAATTTTGCACTTACAGATGGTTAAAATGATAAACTTTATGTTGTGTGTTTTTACCAGAAAAATATAGAAACAAAACAAGCAGAAATCTACTCTCACAGTTGGAGCAGCCGGAAGTCTGAAATCACGGTGTAGGCGGAGCTGTGCTCTCTCTGAATGGTCTTGGGGAGAGATTCCTTCCCGGTCTCCTCCAACTTCTGGTGGCTCCAGGTATTGTTTGGCTTGTGGCTGCACAATTCCAATATCTGCCCCTATCCTCACATGGCCTTCTTCTCTGTGTCTGCCTTCTCTGTGTGTCTTTTTCAGGGACACAATTCAACCCACAACAGACCCTCTCTGCCCTGTGGCTCTCGTCGGTTCCATGGGACACATCCATGCAACCTCTCTCCCAGAAGACTCAGGAACTTTCGGCTGATCTCAGCACAGCTGCTTCTCTTTCAGCTTATGCCCCGAGCAGATTTCTAGCCCTGCAGATCGCTCAGGTGGCACTCGGCACCTGTCCACTGGGGCCCCGTGGCACCCATCTCTCTGAGAAGTTCTGACGAAGCTGCCCTTGTGGGCCGAGTGTGAGAGGCAGGTGCCTTCCACTCTTCTTCCTTGCAAGGGGAGGAACACAGGATTCAATAAATATTATTAAATTGTTTCCCCCAGTTTCCTCCCTTAATCTCCAACAACCTAATCCTCAACCACAAGAAGAAGAGTTGTAAAACCAGTTTTAAAATATTTCCTTCTAAAATTTGCATTTTGTTCCCAGGGACTCTGGGAGCTGGTATCCGTCGTCTTAACCCCTCAGCTGAAAGTTCATGTTACGCCCTCTCCTCAGGCCTGAGGAACGGGGACCAAACAGCTCTTCACAGATGGTCCCTCTCAGCTGGTCAGTCAGACCTTTGTAGGGGGAGAGCAGCCTCCAGGTTGGGCCCAGGTCCTGCGTGCTCTGGGGACCCTGCTACTGTGAGTAGGATGCTGTGTGGTGGGGAATGAAGCCCGGCACACCTAGTGCACTGCCGCTTCCCCGTCCTGTGACCGCATACAAACTACCTCGCTGAGCTACATGTCCCTTGTCATAAAATTGGAATAAAAAAAATACAGATCCCATCTCTCAGAGTCGTTGTCAGAACTAAGTGCATGAGAATGACCCAGGTGGCTGCAATGTATTTATTCAGTTCCTGGACAAGCGTCTTAACCGAAGCCTCCTGCACAGTCCGGGGGAGGGACAGCTTGGGGCGGAGAGCCTGCAAGATTGTATTGTGGTGTGAGAGCCTCAGGGGAGAGTCACAGACCAACCACGGACCCCTAGTCAAGCCAGTGGCACAATATGACCTCCGCAGGGATTTGGATGAAGTAGATGATCCTGGTTTGGAATGGCTTCTTAGAGGAGGCAGGACTTGGGCAGGTCCTGAGGACAGTGAGATCAGATTGGGGATGAGAAGCACTTGTGGAGCTTTAAGAAACACCGATGCCTGGGGTCCTACCCCAGAGACTCCCATGTAGTTGGTTTGGGGTTTGGAAAAGCCCCCCAGGGGATTCTTATGTGCAGCCAGGGTTGAGAACTGTCGCTGGTCTGTCTAAACTGACCGTTGCTAGAGCGATAGGGCTTCTGTGTAAAAAAAAAAAATTCTAGCTGCTGCCCCCACGTTCTTCCAGCTGCTCCCAAAAAGCCAGGCTCCTGCTCAAAATGCTTCTCTCCCCTCCCAGGAAACTCCCTCCTGACTGTGGGGGCGTCTGGTTCTTCATGTTTGTTCTGCTTGTCAGAAGAGCTCTCATCCTCCAAGACCACGCAGTTTTGCTCAAATGTCATCAGGTTGCAAAGCATGTTCCAGAAGGGTCAGAGGGGGCCTTTGGAAGCAAAGAGGCCACTGCAGCAGCAAGGCCAAGAGGAAAGCATGCCAGACTGGGAGCCAGAGTGCCCCAGCCCGAGTGCTGACACTGCCGCTAACTGGCTCGCCACTTTGCGCCTTCACGTCCACGCCTGTGAAATGGGGGTGGCCCGGGGGCCCTCTGAGCTCCCTGGCTCTCTGAGCCTTCAGAAGCTGCTCCAAGCCGCTCACAGCTGGGCCTGAGGTACAGCTCACCTCCCAGGCCCTGCTTCCTGGGGCCTCGGCCAAGCCCCGGGCTTCCTGCCTGGTGCGCCACGGGCACAAGGGGCCTTCACAGAGCCTCCGCTGGTGTCCTGGGGAGGCCGGGAGCCTCTCAGAGCCGACACAGAGGCTTCGTCTGTGTCCCAACCTGAGGGAGGAGGGGACTGGCCAGCCCATGGGGATGCCACCTTGCCTCTGGATTTTTCCGTGGCTTTTTCAGAGCCTTTCACTTGATCATCGAGTAAGCCCCCAGCAGCAGAGACCAATAAGGACAGAGAGCTCCATTTTACGTGGGAGGAGCTGAGGGGCTGGGGGACAGGGAGAGGGTAGCACATCAGAGCAGCTAGAGTATCTGCCGTCCTGGCACTTAGCCTTCCCCTTCTCAATTTTCTCACCTGAAAAAGCAGACACTCTTGACTGCTCTGGTAGGCTCGGCCCTGCTCCGTGGAGAAGGGGCTCAGGGACACCTCTGGTCACAAGGTAGGACCCAGGGGCCAAGTCAGTGCAGAGGCAGGATCCTGAGACACCCATGATGGGACAAGTACTGTTCTAGAACATTCTGTTCATCAGCTCATATCATCTGCACAACAGCCCTGCCAGTCAGGCATCCTTTGCCCCATTTTGCAGACGGAGCACCAGAGACTGAGAGTTCACCCACGGCCAGGGGCCACACTCAGGTTCTTCCCACCACTCTGAGCGGCCCTCCTCGGGCGTGGATTTAGCTCCGGAGAGTTCAGAGGCCGGCTCTGATTCTGCCTCGCATCATCTCCTCCCTGCAGACAGATGGCCAGCGGGACGGGACAGCCTTGGGCCGCAGTCACCGATGCTGGCCAGGAATCCAGAGAGGAGAAACTGCTGAGTTTGAGAAACGTATGCTTTGAGATCATTCCCTTCCTTAGACCATTTTTTACAGAAAAATTTTACATGCATTAAAGAGTTACATACTTTTAAAAAACCAAGGCAAACTATAAGAGAGACTTGAACATTTATCAAATCTCTGGAGGGAGAATGTCTTTTATTAAACTGAGAGATGATTGATGAAATCACAAAGAGAAGATTAGCGGGTTTGACTACAGAGAAATGGAAATTTTCTGTATTTAAAAAAATGACTAAAAAGGGGCAAGTGGGGGAGAATATTTGCAGCATTTAAGGTAGATAAAATGGTAATTGTCTGTTTTTATTTATTTATACTCTGTCTCCTTTTTAAAAAGTTTTGAGGAGGGAATATTATATGAAGAATTCGTTCATACCAACTGACAGTTACAAACAAATAAAAAGCCTTATGCTCATGTAAATATGCAAGGGCACAATGAAGCAATTTACATAAAACAGATTATAACTAGCAAACGGACTTATTAAAAATCGTCCAACCTTGCTGATCGTCAAAGAAACGCAAAGTTAAGTAGAAAAAAGCATTTTAACTGACACCCAGTGCTCATGGAGTTGTGATCTAAAAGCCAGCCCCACACATTGCTGGCCTGACTGAATTGTTACAACTCTCAAAGAAAATAACATGGTGAAAGATATCAATTACTGTAAAAATATTTGTTCTCTTCAGCAGAGTAATTTTACCCATTGGGAATTTAAACCAAAAATTCAAAACTGTGAAAAATTCAAATTCTGTTAAAACAAAAATCTTCATTGCAGCATTTTGAAAAACAAGGTGAAAATTTAAAATGACCTAAATGTCCTAAACTAGGGAAATGATTAACTAAAATATGCCTTATCCTCTCCATGGAATCCAAGGCAGCTTTTTAAAGAGAGGTTTACAAAGACTGATGGCAAATAAAAATGACTGTGACAAAATATTGACTTTAAAAAGCAGGATGTGTTATATAACCGCAGTATTCATAATATGTAAGTCATGGTATTAACGTAGCTATGTGAAAACAATGCATGCATGCTAATATGAGAAAGGCAGGTCTGCCCCCAACATGTGCAGGACCTGGGGTACAGATGGAGACCACGTGCCAAATGCTTAATTATTAAAAACTAATCATTTAAGTTAACAAACTGTCAAATAAAATGTTTTATCTTCCTACCTTGTGATAAGATGCATATTATAATTCCTAGAGCAACCATTAAGAAAATAACAAATAATAGTTTAAAAATGAACAAAGAAATTAAACGTTTTCTAGAAGAATATCTGTTTAACACAAAAGAAAGCAATAAAGGAGCAACAGGCCCAGTGCGGTGGCTCATGCCTGTAATCCAGCTGAGCTGGGAGGATCACTTGAGTCTAGGACTTTGAGACCAGCCTGAGCAACATAGTGAGGACCCCATCTCTACAAAAATATAGAAAAATTAGCCGGGCGTGGTGGCACACACCTGTAGTTCCAGCTACTTGGGAGGCTGGAGCAGGAGGATTGCTTGAGCTCAGGAGTTTGAGGCTGCAGTGAACTATGGTGATGCTATTGTACTCCAGCCTAGGGCAAAACGATAGATATAAATCCAAACATATCAATAATTACTGTTATGGACCGAATGTTTCTGTCTCCCAAGTTTATATGTTGAAGCCCTAACTCCCAATGTGATGGTATTTAGAGATGAGGCTTTTGGGAGATAATTAGGTTTAGATGAGGTCTTAGGAGTGGGGCCCCCATGATGAGATGAGTTTCCTTACAAGAAGAGGGAAAGAGATCAGAGGTCTTTCTCTCTGCCGTCTGAAGACATAGCAAAAAGGCAGCCTTCTGAAAGTCGGGAAGAGAGCCCTCACCAGGAACTGAATTTTCTAGCACTTTGATGTTGGACTTCCCAGCCTGCAGAACTATGAGACATAAATGTCTGTTCTTTAAGCCACCCAGTCTATGGTATTTTGTTATAGTAGCCTAAGACAATTACATTGAATCATAGCAGCATTATTCATAATTGCACTGAACTGGAAACAGCCCAACTGCCCATCAACTAAATTAGATAAATGATGGAGTACTAGGCAGCAGTTAAAAAGGAATGGATTACTGACACTTGCTTCAACATGGACAAACCTCAAAACTATTACGCTAAGCAAAAGAAGCCAGATGCAAAAGACCGCATATTATATGATTCCAGTGATATGACATGTCCAAAACAGGCAAATCTACAGTGGTTGGCGGGGCTGGCAGTGCAACAGGGACTACAAATGGCCACAAGGGGTTTTGCGGTGTGATGGAAATGTCCTCTCTAAACTGGATTATGGTGACGGTTATGGTGGTAGACAACTGCAAAATTCACCAAAATCATTGAATTGCACATTTAAAACGGGTGAAATTTATGGTCCATAAATTACATCTCAATAAAAGCTGGCTTTTTAAAAGATGCTAAAATTAAAAACATTTGTGCTGCAAATGATACCATCAAGAAAATGAAAAGACAACCCGTCAACTGTTTGAAGCGTGTGTGTGCGTCTGCAGCCATACCTCCCTGAACGCGCCTGATCTCCTCCGAAGTGTGTGTGTGTTTTGTCCCTGCCACATGGTTCAGCTGGGTGCAGTTTTCTGGCCGGGTTCCACAGGGTTCCAAAACTCTTTTTAAAGCCAAACAATAAATACTTGCAGCTTTGCAGAGCCATCAGTATCTTTTGCAACAACTCAATTCTGCTGTTGTTGTGCCAAAGCACCCATAGGCCAAACGTAAATAAATAAGTGTTGCTGTGTTCTAATAGATCTTTGTTTACCAAAACAGGCCTATTCCTCCCTCTCCTATCCTCTGGAAGATACTTTTTAAAAACTGATTTCACATCTCTGAATTCTTCCCACTGAGCTGTGCTTACAAGCAAAAGCATCTTATAACCACTGTTTCTCGTGTGGCAGTCAGTCCCACCTAGCTGTCAGCACCTACATGAGCATAAACTTGGTCACAGCTCTAAAGGAATGCATAGTCCCATGCATTCTTAGGTATGTTACGTGTCGAGTTTAACTGCCTCTAAATTGCCTTCGTGAAGGCCGTGATTCAACAGAGAAATGAAAAGTTGTTCAGTATGAAGGACATGACAGATTGGCAGGATATAAACCTGATATTAATGAAGCAAATATTTGTCATTAGAAGAATAACCATAGTCTGTGCTTCTTCCAAAGTAACAGCTAAGTGCTTTATGGGATGGGAAAGGAAGATATAAATAGATGAAGCTGTGCTATGTTTTGTTACTTAGATGTGTCTAAAAAGATAACCTGTCACATATCAAGCAAGGCAACCGAAGGCCAGAGAAACTGTGAAATCTCTTGGAATAGATAACAAAACATTTCAAAGTAATGGGAGGTTAATGTGACTTGTTCTTGTGTCACATGAGACTATTGTTAAGGCATTATGACTTGGTTTAATGGCACTATATTTTTTCTTGATAGAACATAAAATAACAGTGCATCTTACAATTGATAAGATCTTAAAATGGTACAGTATCATCATCATCATCACATTACATCTTTTTTTCCATTTGCTTGTCTGTTTCTCCCACTGGGCTGTCAATGTTCTGAAGAAAAGGAGTTTGTCATGTTTACCACTGTATCTTCAATGCTCTGCCCATGATTTGATATGTAGTAGGAACCAACGAATGATATGGAGTGACCAAAACTCATTTGGGAGTTGAAATTCATAAATCAATTAGTATTAACACCAGGCTTATTAGTATGACACAGCACAGGATTGCTGTAAAAATTTAACTAAATAATCTTTAAAAAATCCTGCCTATTATAGTGCTTGGGACAAAGTAAATGCTCAATAAACACTTGTTGGTTGTTATTTTTATATCAGTTAGGACAGCGGCTAAAGTGACAGAAGACCCAAAAGAATAACCATGGCTTAAACCAAGAGGAAAGTTGATTACCCCCTCAGATGATCAAAGTGTGGTTGGTAGGGCAGCTCCATGACCATCAGGGTCTCAAGTCCCTTAGTATTGTTGCTCTGCCATCCTCACACATAGCATCCATCTTATGCCCCCAAGTGGCTGCTCTAGCTCCAGCCATCATGTTCACATTCCAGCTGGCAGGAAGTAGGAAAGGACAGCAGAAGGAAAGTACTTTTCCTTTTACGAATACTTCCCCAAAGTCAACTCTGTTTATATTCCATTGACCAGAACGCGACTACAAGCCTGGAAAATACAAGCTTTTTTCTAGGCAGCCATGGGCTCTGCTAAACTTCAAGGGAGGTTGAGGGACAAGTAGCAGGCTCTGCCACAATTATTAAACTTCATGGTGCTGATTGTAAGTGCAACACGGGCTCTAAGGAGGCTTGTTCCATAAAGGCAACGGAAGGCACTCAAGTGGGCATGAGAATGGCTTTGAAGGATGAGTACAGTTTACATGAGCAGAAGGGACAGTGAGGGCATTTCAGGCAGGGGATGAACAAACAAAGGCCCCAAGGCAAGAAGGCAGGGATGTGTCTGAGAGATAACAGGGCTGTCTTGGCCAAGCAGGGCTTTGTGTGGGGGAAAGGAACACACAGACGGTCGGCTAGCTGGGTCTCGGTCCTGGGAGCAGAGTCAATCCTGTGCCAACTGTGTGATCAGTGTGAAGTCACCTAACCAGGGCTCCCACCTGTCCTCGGAGCCCAGTGTCCAAGCGAGGCCCTTGGCATGGGCTCGGAGCTGTCGTTGGGAACAGTGGCAGCTGCGCATCACCTCCTTGGAGCCGTCCTCGTAAGAAGGGGGAAGGTAACGGTGCTGCTCTTTTTTAGTGAAGAGGCTGATGAGGGAGGCCGGAGCTGAAGGCCATCCGAGATTAACTGGTCAGAGAGTGCACAGAGAGGGGCAGGCACTTGCCCAAGGCCACACAGCCAGCCCCATCTTTGATGCCCTGTTCGTCACCCTTCTGCCTCCTCACAGTGTCTCTCGTCTCCCTTGCCTATGTCCTTCCTATCTTATCTCAATGGCTCTCCCAGCCTGGAGGTAGGATTGTCCCCATTTTACCAGCAGGGAAACCGAGGCCTAGTGGGTGATTGCCCAAGGCCACATGGAGGTCCGAGGCAGAGCAGGGGCCAGAACTGAGAGGGGTCTGTGCTCCCAGCTCAGAGCTCCGTGCCCAGGCAGCCCATCTTGCATGGCGTGGGTGGCCCGCGTCGGGCTGACCACTAGGCTTTCCTCCCCACCTCCTGCCCTGGACAGGCCCTGCCTGCTGTGGTGGAGAAGATGGTCACCTGTGAGTGGCACCCCCACTCTGTCCCTCTGACTGGGCCAGTCTGCCACCGTCCAAGAGATCCGTTCCATTGGTGGAAGTCCCACTGTCCATGTGCTGCTCTTTTTAATCTACTCCTTCCTCACCGTGTGCCCCGGGCCGCCATCAGTTCCTGACACCTCAGTGTGGGTGAGTGTGTCAGCCACCGTCCTTCCATGGCGGGAGGCTTCCAGGCAGCCACAGCACAGTGACACATGGTGGCCGTGGGACGAGAATATTTTAAATCTGAGTTATCCTTCAAAGACGGGAACATGTGGCCGCCAGAGGCCAGAGGGCACTGGTTCCCCGACGAGGGGAGGGGCAGGAAGGAGGAGTGTTGACAGGGCACAGTAGGTGGTGGGGTGGGGACAACTTCCTGAGGGCTAGCCTTGGAAGGCCGCTGGCCGCCAACGCCTGTGGGTCAGTCCCTCCCAACCCTGGCAGGCCCCTTGCTCTCCCGGGACCCTGCTCCCAGCACGTTTCTGCAGCATCAGCAACACGTTTCTGCTTCTCTCCCAACCCCCGGGCGGCACATTCCATCCCACCGACATGGCCTGTGTGCCATATGCTTCCCCCTTTGTCAGGAGACTCACGTGTGGCAGGGAGGGGCAGTCACGCTTCTCGTCCCCCCACGCCCCAGGCAGGGAGTCCGGCAGATGGGACAGCAGGGTCTTGAACTAATCAACCAACTACCAACGTGCGTGCGGGTTTGGTGACCCTGCTTGTGTCTGGGCCGGGCCCCTGGCACAGGGAGCATTGGCCAAAGAGTGACCAGTGAGGAGCCAGAGAGTGACGACGTGTATGGCCACCCTCCGCTGAGAGGCTCGCTCTTAGTGTGCCCTGAAGAGACGGTTCCCGGGGTGGGGAGGCCGAATGGCTCTGCCTCCGAGGGCTTCCAGATGCACCTTCCTTCCCAGAGGGCCCGAATGAAACTCGGTGGCCTGTAGGACGATTCTTCCCTCCGTGACCCCTTCCCAGGAAGCTGATGGGCCGGCCAGCCACCACCCAGAGAGAGTGCCCGTATGGGGCAGACTTTCTGAGCAAGCCTTCAGAGAGGAGGCCGGCCGCTCGCCTGCCAGCTCAGTGCCGTTGCCTCCGGCTGGGGTCCCTGTCCCTGGTCTGATCCCTTGGAGCAGGTTGTGGAGGTGGTTTTGCTGGTCAGGTGGCATGACGACTTTATGCAGAAAGAACTATTTGGGGCCACTTTCTCCCTGAGGGGGTCTGGGAGAGGCAGTTACCTGGAGCTCCCCAGGTGACACCTGGCCACCTGGACCTCAAGGCAGGGTTCTGTCATTCATTCAGTAAACATTTATTGAGTGCCTACTGTGTGCCAGGCTCTGATAATGCTGGGGATATAGAGTCCCACCCCTCATGGAGCAACAGAAGTAACCCATGATGACAATCGAATGTGTCATGTACTGTAATAGAGGAGAACGGGGTGTTCTGGGACCTCACTGGGGGCCCTGGGTCAGTATTGGGGGTCAGGGAAAACAACCAAAATGATACCTGAAGGATGTTATTAATAATTAAGTGAGAGGGGACCAGGGAAGAGCTTTCCAGGCAGAGGGCATAGCCTTGAGACAAAAGTGACGGTGGTACTGTCCAGAAAGGACTCCCAGGGTAGGTGGTGGAGCGGGAGGGTGCTGCAGTCATAAGAAAGAACCGCTCACAAAGGGCCTTGCAAATCCGGTGTTTTTGTACCTGTCCCGAGTCTTCAGCCAGAATTTTTCTGGGCCTTCAGCTCCAGCAGGAAGCCCAGTGGGAAATAGCCATTTCCTGCCCTCAGAGAGGAGAAGAAAACAAAACCCCAGCAATTTCTGCCTAACCCCAGAATGTCAGAGTTGACTCATGCTGGTTGGGGTGACATAGAGGATGGGAGATTTTTCTCTTTCAAAAACAGTGCTTATTGCATTTCTATTTATAAAGGTAATCATGCTCTGTGGAGAAAAGTATAAAGAGGAAAATAACATCACATATAATCTTCCCATAGAGATAAACAATAAAACATTTTGTTTTTCCTTCCAGTCTTTTTTTTTAAAACACGTACTTTAATTTTTGTTACACAGTTGAGGTAAAACTGTATATACAATTTTATTACCTGCCTTGTTCCCTTTACATAAGTATGTACCCATGTTATCAAAAACTCTTCATTTTTAAAGGCTGCATAATATGCCCCTGTATGGCTCTGCCATAGTTTACTTAGGTTCCCTGCTGGGTTCTCCTCCCGTGGTGGCTTTCCCAGGGACTCTCTGGGGCTCCCCATCGGCCTGCAAGACTCCAGGCCTCAGCAGCCCCAGGAAGAGTGGTACCCAATCCAGCCGAGCTTTGGGATCACCCGGGGAGTCTGGGGCACTCTCAGGCTTCCGGAATCAGAATCTCAGATGTGGGGCTGGGGATTCTGCATGTTTAAAAAGCTCCTCAGGGTGTCCTGAAGCCATTCATGGACCAGCAGTTGGAAGGTGCTGTTTTAAAGCCTTCTAGGATACATAGAACGTGCATCATGGCAGAAAGTTGATATATTTCATTTTTATTT
>CAUYRT010058175.1:0-21392 GCA_963574885.1 Lepilemur ruficaudatus | reverse complement strand
ATTTCTTTCTATTATTAGTAGAGACGGGGTCTCGCTCTTGCTCAGGCTGGTTTCGAACTCCTGACCTTGAGCAATCCACCCGCCTCGGCCTCCCAGAGTGCTAGGATTACAGGCGTGAGCCACCGCGCCCGGCCTCTCTTTTGTCATTTTATTATTCCTTTGTACTATATTAGCAGACACTTGTGGTTTTCATTGCCAAAAAACAAAAAACAATGTGACCTAAATGTGGTATCCTGTTCACATTCATAGTCAACACTTTCAAAAAGAAGTAAAATTTCAATGTGAATCCAGCCACTTGCTCAGAGCATCATAAGGAAATAAGAGAACTCCTTCAAAGCTCCTAAAATAATCAACTTGTGCCCCGAAGCATGAGATCCTATTACCTTTATCTTAGTGTTCATAACTACAGTATTATGACTGGTCATAAAATTATCTAGTCTTTCTAATTCATCCATTGACTGAATCTGTAATCTCCCAGGGTAGTAAATTCCACAGGTTGGCAATACATCGGGTGAAGAAATATTTTCCTTATTCTTCTTTTATTCTATATTTATATCAGCCATTAATTTTGCAGAATGAGTGACCCTTGTCTTAATAGTTGGAAGACACAAAATTAAGTAAATTGAGCCTGCAATAAGGATGTCATTTTAGCAGTTTTGTATGGTAATGTTCCATTTATCATGTGAACATATAGCTGTGATAGAAGAGTATGATAGCTAATTACTCTCCTTTTAGATTTTTCACCTTCACAGGAGACCAGAAAGGAAATTTCAGGATAGAGATAAAGGAAAAAGAAAGAAAACAAACATAGGATATGTGAGACTGTCTGGATCATGGATTATTATAATTCTACTTGGGTTCTTTAAAAATGCTATAATCTAAAATAATAATATAAAGGAAATTGATTCAACCAGTTTTAAAGCTGAAATTTTCCTGGGTAACCATAACAGTATTTGACTACTCCTATCCCTTACATTAGAAGCAAATGAAAGAAGAAGGATTTGCCCTTGACAGAATTTTATTCTTAAGGATAAAGTTGTCTTTAAAAACATTAACAAAGTATTTTCTAATATAATTACTGCATGGGATTTAGGTGTATGTGTCATTTTTCACAGGGTGTAGTCCATTTCATTGAAATGCATAAGGTCAGCTAATAAGGGGCAGTTTGCTGCCTACTGCATGATTAATCAGGTTGGGGGCCTCAGTAGGATTAAGCCTTGGAATAAATAGGGATTATTTATTTATTTAGCCTTGATGATTTGGAAGAGCTTTATTCACTGTACTAATCAGAAATTGTTTTGTAAGAACACAAGATTCTCCATTATTTAAGGTTAGGCTCCCAATGAACTCTTTTAGGGATAATACACAATCTTAATACAAAGCAAGAGATGGTGGATATCAGGGAGTGAAACAGTGAAGCATTCTGTCACTTGAGGTTTTTAGGGAATGAAAAGTGTACACACCAATAAATAAAATAGCTAATATTGCAAATTATAATCTACCGTCAATAACTATCTACATACGTTGGCACACATGCAGACAACCATAGCTGGAAAGCATTTTGCAATCATATGGTACAACTTGAACATCTTACATAACAGGAAAGGAAATAAGAATAACAGAGCTACTTAGTGGAAGACAGAAAGAGTGGGCAACAGTACTGACTTTCATCAATGGCCAATGATTCTGCCTAGGTCATAAGATAATAACATCATGAAAGACGGGAACCCTCTAACACGTGACCAACATCTAGTCAGTTTACTATTTCCCAGGCATTTTTTGCTCAAGCCCAGAGAAATCTGCTCCTCATTCTCCAGAGTCTGGAACACTAAAAGACTATTTTACTGGGCATGATTGGTAGGGAAAGCAACTTACCAATTTACAATGAAAGAGTTGCTGTGTTGCTTTTTACTTCATGATCCCCCTGCTGAAAGATGAGTAGAGCAACTCAAATCTTGCCTTCAGTGCATATGACAACACTCATGAGTATGTTGATCTATTATAATATGTACTAAGATTATTTCCCAAAACATATGATTCCAGTTTTCTTTATATTATGGCACATAATTATAATTTCAGGTCACATATTATGAGTCTGGGCAGACACATGGAATCATGCCACTGCTGCTTCTACTACTACTAATTCTCTATTCTTTAGAGATATTTTTATGCTTTGTGTGTCATTCTGGCACATTGAGTATGTTGTAATGAGTATATTTATGAGTCTAGCCATTGGGAGTGGAAACTGATGTATTATGTAGTCTTGCACCTCATGTGCAGCTGAATTATAATGCAGATCTTAACAGCCAAGAAGTCTGTGATCAGAGAAAAAAAGAATTCCAAAACATAAACCATGTTCTTGGCACTAGCCTCGAATACTGGACATTCGTAACCCACAAATGCCCAGACTATAAATTTGCAAGTTGTATTAATATGGCAGTAAAAGTCACTCTTCTGAAAGCTGCACTTGTAAAATATTTATAAATTCACATGGTTGTTCCCAGAAAATAACTACATCTGTCAGCTCTGTCTTTTTGTTCCCAAAGCTGCAGGATTGGTGTCCTGTGCAATTCACAATAGTTCATAAAAAATTATTTTGAAAAAATCAAGATGGAAGATATTTTGTTCTAGGGGGAAATATATCTGCCCCTCCAATGGTTGGTGTTACTATCTGATCTCCTGAGATCTTTTCTCATCAAAGCTTTTTCTCTGAACAAATTTTCATTTTATTGATCTTATCTAGTTTCCAAATTAGCAAGGCATGTCCTGTGGGGTTGTCTTAAAAATCCCGCATTAATATGTACAACACAGTGGAGTTTTTCAGTCACATGGTGAAGGAACTTTTTGTGTATATTATCTCCTCATAGTATTTAGGGGAACTTTACATAGGAGACCCTCTAGAAAGACCTGTCTAGATAATTTGTTTTTTTCTTGAGAGGAGAAATTTAAAGAGAGAAAAGTCTCCAGATTACATTTTCATATGAATGTATGCCATTTATAGTCATTCTTTTAGTCCATTATTTCGAGGGGGGGAGGAATGCCCTCCAAAGTCCAAAATAATGTCTACTAATAGTCTGAGTACTTAACAGCAAAATGTGCTATTGTATTTATATTTATATAATGCTTACTGTCATCTAGCTTTTCCTTCCCTTTCCCCCCACAAAAAGGGATAATATAATCTAAACATAATTGTTATATAGACAGAACAGTTAAAGGTGAGATCAGAGATATAAAATACCATATAACACTGTAGTCCTACTTTTGGGGGTAATGTATCCCTTTGAGAATCTGATGAAAACTTTGGGCTCTTTCCCCAAAAAATACAAGCAAGCACATATACACACACAAACAAAACACATAACACACGCTTTTGCATAAAAACTCAGGCATTCAGAGTCCACCTATACCATTCCACAGACCACCACAAAAGAAGGGGAAAGAAAATATATATCAGGAAGCTAGAATAAAATCATGAGTATCATTAAACATGAAATTTAGCTCTAATCTTTGTAGTGAAACCAGAAGGGAGAATTCAATTGGTTGTATAGCTCCCAAAGCTTAATAGAGAAAAAAATACATGGCCGGTTTTTAGGAGACATATTTTAAGAGTAATTTGTCAGGTGGATGGATTTCTGATTGATTATTAAATAGTCAATGAACAATGTCTTTTAACAGCAGTTTTGCAGAGATGCAAAACAATTTTTCACATGGTTATTTTTACATTGTTCCCTTAATAAATCCTAAGGATATCCTTATTAAATAGTAATTTTTACAGGTAATTACACTGAGCCCAGATAATCTGGCTTCCATATCTGACCTGACATAGCAACAAATAGTTTCCCTCTATAGAAAACTCCAGTATTCATAAGGAACAACATGCCTGCAGAGGTCTTCCTGAAACTACAACTAAGAAGCTGCAGCATCAGCAAAGCCTCCTGGGAAATGTGCAGACTCATTGACCCATAAACCCAATGAGGCTCACATGTCAAAAAGGTGACTTTAAACAGTGCACCAAGAAATATATAAATTTAAGAGGCAAAACTAAAAACTATCAATAGGTTCAAGTGGGAATAAATGTGCCCTACTTGATTTCTGTACACTATGGAGAATCCTGTGGTTTATGTATTAACCTTTTTTCATCCATAAAGCCCTTCAAATCAGGCATATTTCCTAGGAATGGGAAAACTGATTCCGTACTAACTGATCCATCATTGAGGAAGAGAGGAACTGGTCAGGAAAACCTAAAGCTAAGGAAGGAAGAGTATTACTGCAGCTTATCTTTGGATAGAAATGGATTAATTATGTTGACCCACTAAGTGCTATTCTGGTGATTATCAGCCCAAATCATATACCTATACTGTTTTTTCCCTGAAGAAATTATCATGTAAGCTTTTAAAAAGTAGTGTGGAATAATGTCTTACCAAGGCACAAGAACAAAATTTCTTGTTAAGAGATGCTTAAGACAGAAACACCTAGAATTACCTGTCTAAATAATGTCAAAATAGCCATTGTTTCCTTCCACAAATGGAGGAGTGGGACTGGGGATTTGCTCTGTGGGATTCAGTTATTATAATTTTGCATATGGCATAGTATGTGAAAAGAGTTTGCAACATTTGGGCTTGAAGGCTCTGGACTGAACATTCTTACCATTGCCTGAGATGTAATTAGTGGCTAGAAAATTCTAAGAACAGCAGCCTTTCTCCAGAACTTTCTTTTGGGTGACATCTGGGGTGAATTAAGTTTCTGTTCAGTCCTAGCTTCAGCTACAGATGTGGAGGTGTAAATGTGCTTTCCAGGAACTGTAGATTATATGGTCATGATGTAGACCACTTTTATTAGGAGCTCAAGTACCACATTTCCAGAAATATGAAGAATGACAGCAAGGAAAAAAGCCTTTAGAGCTTAAATTACAACCACATCTAATGAACTCAGAGGTGTTTTTCACTTACAAGAGTATTGCTTTTCAACTCCTGTAGCTTAAATGAATCTAGTGATCATAACAGTAAATACGGGTTCCAAAGGTATCCCATGAGGTATCATTAGTCACATATTACATCCTTTTCTAATTTGTACACTTTCCTGTGAAACCCTGAAACAGGACTGCTGAAACCTCCAGAATTTCATGTTTTCCTCAGCAGTCTACAATAACCCTTAGTCTGAATGACATGTATTATTTCCTCAGCAAACATGTGATGTGGGAAGCTTAGTTAAAGATTTATTATAAGAAAAGGCTCGATGTTTTATTTCTCCCTTAATTGAATACATTATTGCTCTGTGTTTAGAAATGCTATGTTGATGTATTACACCTCAGAACAACTATGTACATGCCATCTGAGCAGGAAGGTTTATTAGACTACAAATCAGGATACAGATGTTAGAGGGAAAGCTACGTATGCTAAGTCATAATACATTACAGCACATTTTAAATCTATAAATCATGGTGGTCCAGGTTTTTATTTTTAACACATTAGATATTGGTACTTATAACAATGCAGAAACTAGAAGCTCTCTCTTCCTCAAACACATGATAGGTAAAGTGATAGGCTGCTGAGGTGGTAGGTATAACCCTATATCTGGGAAAAGGGACTAAGTAACTTCAAAAGAAAAATCTCACATTCTTATTCCTTAATACTAGTATAAAAGATCCATATTTATAGTCAGCACTCTGAACCAAATGAGCAGATAAATCTTTGGGGAGTGTAAATGATCACATTTTTACTGATCTATTTCACAAATTTAGATTTTCATCCATTTACTCAAAGAGCATTTATTGCGTACCTGTTATTGCTAGGTGACACTGTGCTCTAGGATTTTATTAAAATGATAATCGCTTGTATTATTTTGATGCAAGAAGAACTGTTGAATTTTCCTTTCTTTCTCCACCTGTTTCAAGTTCAGGCCTAATAATGAACAAATTGCCTCTAGAAAGTTTACAAGAATATACCAACTATTTTATTGGTCAAAAGAATTAGATGAAGGTTGGTCAGTGCAACTGAAAGGATTACCTTCCTGAGAAATGATGTCCTTCTCTTCCATTAGTTTCTCAAAAATATAACTCAATTGTATCAATTTTAAATAAATAAAATCCAGGATGTTCACACTTTCCAGAAGGATTAATGTTCTGCAGATCTATTGATCTTCTGCACTCTTCTTAAAGTATCCCGAGTAATCATTAACAACACTTTGTTCTGATCTACTTGCCTGTCATCTGAGGCTCTTCCAGCTCTTTGCAAATACATTTGAGCTTTATTCGTCATGCTTATTCTATAGATAAAGACCGAACATTACTGGCACTTACAATTGAGAGATTTTTAAAAATTAGATTAGATATGTCTTTTAAATAGGGCATAGATCTTCAAGAGAAAGTGGTTTTCTCTTTCCCTGGAAATATTCAGAAAAGAGTCTGCCTTTGGTTGGGTAGCACAAGCAAAAGCAAAGATTCAAGAAACCACTGTAAAAATACACATCTCACTCAGAAAAGAATAACTTACTTCCTATTAAGCATAGCTGGACAGATGATTATTATTAGCGATATAGCATTTGTATAACAATAAAGTTTGGATGGCACTGTCACGTACACTATCTCATTTGTTATATAAAGGGGGCACGTGTTCATTCATTTCTCAAATATTTTATGAATGCCTACTAGGTGCCAGACATCACACCATGTGCTAGGAATGCAAAGGTGAGTAAGACCAATTCTCAGCAAGCTTACTTTCTAGTTGAGGAATAAGACGTAAGTTATTAGATCATTATAACATGATATAATGCAGATATGATGAAGTACTGAGACAACACCGGGTTACTGGTATCTTAGCCTCATTTTACAGAAAAGGAAACTGATCAAAACTATTGCTGTTAACGTTACAGGGCAGTTTTAACAATTAAATGAGAAATTATATTAAATTACTTAGTAAAATGCCAGCCCATAGTAAGGAGTCCATAAGTGTTATTACTGAACACATAGCATAGAGTCATGATTTGGAACATAGACTCTATATCAAACTGTTTGGCTTGGATCCTAGCTACTTCTTAGTTTGTGTGGCCTTGGGAAAGTTATATGATCAATCTAGATCTCAGTTTCCCCAGGGCTAAGATGGGGATAACAATTGTAACCACTTCTCAGGGGTGTGGTTTTGAGAATTAACTTGTCATACATGCTTAAAAAATGTTATCCATCGTAAATATCAAAGCTGGGAGGAGGTCTGAAAACTTTGTATCACATCAAACTTGTAGTTGATCTCTCACAAAACAGAGATATGGTGGCCCTACAGAGTGAGATATTCTTAAGTTTTATTATGGGAAGGATAGCTCCCAAGCAAACAGTTCAAAGTAGGAGAAGGCAGCAACATATATTTGGCATCTTAAGGGTTAGAAGGAAGACTGGCCTGAAGAGAGGTAGCTAAAAAGAGAGGGAAAGCTGCTGGGGACAGGGTAATGGAACTTGGGTAGGGTTGAATTGAACAAAACAGAGGGAAGTGGCTTAGAGAAGAAAGGAGGGATAAGCCATCCACACATCTTGTACTTTTTCTAGCATTAAATGAGGGATAATCTTTCCAATATATCCAATCCACATTTTGCTAAGTGGGGGCATTATTTTTTGTTAAATAATTCCTAAAATGTTATAAGCAGAGCTTAACTAAGTAATAGTATCCAAAATAATTACCTTTGAAGGTGTTTGGTAGAAACACACTCTTTTCTCTCATTTGGATTACAATAAAGAAACTCTTGGACATGAAATAGAGCAGCAGATATTGGTCTATAATATGTCTCATGGTATTGAGAAATTTTCATAGTTGCTATTTTTCATTCTTTTTTTTTTTTGAAATGTGATTTAAATGTTCTTTCTGTACATAATGGGATAGGAATTGTACAATTTAGAACATTATCAGAGAATGAAGGAATTTTAACCTGTGATTTAAATGCTGCCAGTTTAATGGATCTGTTTTTTTTGTTTGTTTGTTTTTGTTTTTTTTTTGAGACAGAGTCTCACTCTGTTGCCTGGGCTATGGGCTAGAGTGCCATGGCATCAGCCTAGCTCACAGCAACCTCAAACTCCTGGGCTCAAGCGATCCTTCTGCCTCAGTCTCCCGAGTAGCTGGGACTACAGGCATGCACCACCATGCCCAGCTAATTTTTTTCTATGTATTTTTAGTTGTCCAATTAATTTCTTTCTATTTTTAGTAGAGACGGGGTCTCACTCTTGCTCAGGCTGGTTCTGAACTCCTGACCTTGAGCGATCCACCCGCCTCAGCCTCCTAGAGTGATAGGATTACAGGCGTGAGCCACCGCGCCCGGCCATGGATCTGTTCTTGTACCAGAGATTATCTAAAGCCTTTCTCCAGAAGTAAATATCCTTACCAGCAATCATCAAATGGCTGATTAAAATGTGAGTATAAGGCCGGGCACTGTGGCTCACACCTGTAACCCCAGCACTTTGGGAGGCAGAGGAAGGAGGAGCACTTGAGCCCAGAACTTTGAGGTTGCAGTGAGCTATGATGATGTCACTGCACTCTAGCCAGGGCAACAGAGTGAGACACTGTCTCAAAAAAAAAAAAAAAAAGGTATATTTTACTCTTTGAGTGGCTAGCTTCCTGTGAAAGAATATATACGTTGCCTCTCTTCTTTTATTGCCTTTCTGATAATATTGGTTATGTTGCAGGCCAATGTATTATATTAGAGAACATCTGGAGGAAAAAGTTCTTTAAATCAAAGCTCTTTGTATATAATTACAAACTCCTGTTATACATCATTATTGCTAAGATGACTCAGCTAATAATAGTATAGCATGTTTAGGTTAGCTCAGACCTTTGGCAGTAAAACACAATTCTTCTAATAGCCAAGCTCCAATGGGTAACCCTTTGAAAAAAGGCATTTATTGTTAGTTCTGTTAGCTATTGAACCAGTGTTTGCATACTTGGATGCATAAGCATACAAAATGGAAATTTTTATTCTAACTTATGTACTATATTTTGCATATGGAACAAAGTTGTTTAAATATATGTGGGAAATTCACATGTACTTCCTCTATAAATAAAATTAATCTGAGAACAAGGGTATACTTAGAGATTGTATAGAAAGGGCAAACACATACCCTCTGATATGCTGCTTAGTTCTGATCCCCACTCCATCCCAACCCCTCATTAACAAGAAGTTGTCGAAGTACTTGAACATGATGGAATAACAATAGTATTTCAACGAAAGATCAAATACTTAGAAATGTGCCCCCCAAGCCAGCCTATTCTTTCATTCCTAAAATCAATAAGGCAGCAAAAACAAGACCACATTTGAGCTGGCAAAACCTCCTATGCTTTTAGATTCTGTGAAAACATAAAAGGAGAAAAGAATTCTTCCATATTCTTTACGCAGTTTTCCATAAGAGCATTTATTAAAATTATGTTTATATATAATGATGACAGAGTGTTTAGATTGGTTCATTGCTTGGCATTGGAGGGCAGTGCCCTGGAGTCCTCCTCCAGTTCAATCTTGAATAAATAACAGTCCTTTTAGGTTTCAGTGTACTAACTTGGCTCAAACCATACCATGAATTACTTTTGTATGAAGGCTGCCATAAAAAAATTACTGCAGAATGCTCCACTGGCAGTTAAAGTCAGCACAAACTAATGCAAGCAAGTTATGCAAGCTAAAATAAACACCAGAGAATTGGGTGTGAAAACAATATTAATCAGGTGTGTCCATCTGACTACTATAACTTTAAAACATCTGCAGAGTAAAGCCAGTTTTTGTCAAGGTCATTTACTGCTCAGAAAAAGCTTTTCAGCTTCAACAAAAATATCCAGGAAATGAAATGAAGGCAAAAAATGATAGTCAAATGGGTGTGTTTCATTTTACACCACCTGTAAGAGGCAGAGTATTCAATCTAATGTAAGATTCCCAGGTCTCTCTTCCTCTGTGAAGGCACTGTTCTCATAAGTTCAAGGGCCTCAAACAAAGGAGATGTTTGGAAAATGAATGATTGTGGATATCATCAATATTTCTTTGAAGACTAATGTTGCTTTTATTAGACAAAGTCACAAGAACCTGCTTGTCCCCCAGACAGCTGTCCCACAAGCATTCCTTGGAATATGAAAACTCTCCTATAAGCATTAAATTGGGGCATTATGTCTTCAGAAAGTCCGTGTTAAATATACATAAGCTGTCTATAAGGACTAACATCATGTGCTGGATATTTAGATCAGCCCTCTCGATCTCTGTTTTACTTTCCTTCTATTTGGAGAGATTAGATAGCTAAACACCTTTCTTCAGAGAACAGGCTCTGAAGTCAAGACTTGGCCTCACCATTTACTAGCTGTACGACTCTAGGCAGCTTATACTTACATAGTTGTCTTTTCCAGAACACTCTAAGAAACATTATAAAAGTTACAGGGATACAGAAACTGAGCTTATTGGAAATGGATGAACAAAAGAGTAGACTGGTTTCTCTTAATCAGAGAATTGGAGCAATCCACAATTTCTGGGTGACTGTGGCCCAAACGTAGGAAGGTCAACTTATAGTTTCCCAATTATAAAATGAGGATGATATTAATAGTATCCCAGTGCTCAGCATAGTGCCTGGCACATAGTAAGAGCCCAACAGATGTTAGCTATTCTTTTCCCTTAGGTCCTTAAAAGGCTCTGGCAGCTGAGAGAGAGAATGAAAAAGGGGCAGAACACCAACAAAGTGGGGTGTGCTGACTGAAGAATCCTTTATCTTTAGTTTTCAGCAAGAAAAGAACCACATAAGACTCTGCCATGGAGGCACTGGAGTATGAATTAGCCAGGGACAGCCTTCTAGTTTAATGTGGCAAGGTTCTATGGACCTTATTGTACTATTTCCAGAAGTCTTTCCATCCCCCATCTGGGTGTGCAGCCACTCCTGGATCCATGGGCAGATGGACCAGATACTGTGCCTTGTCTAAGCAACAGATTTTTCTCTCTTCTTCCCTGGAAACAAAACTCCAACTTGTGTTCAGGGTGTTGGCAGAGATCCCTTGATTTCAGGAAAGGTACGCCCCTACCTCAGCAGCAAGCAATGAGCTGAAATTGTTCTAAATCAGTCATAGTAATCTCCTTCCCTTCTTTAGGGATTGGCCAAAGAGTGGGCATATGAGCCAATCCTAGCCAATGAGACATAGGGGAAGTCCACTAGGGAAGGCTCTCTTCCTAAATAAGACAAGACTACACAAGAAGAAAGTGTCCACCTGTCTTCCTTCCTGTCCTGAACACGAATATGGTGATTGGAGCCACAGTAGCTATACTCTGGCCAGGAAAACAACAAAGAAGTTGGCCCTAAAATCATTTGATAACTGAACCAACTCAGGCAACTGCCTACCTCCAGATTTCTTGTTATATAAGAAATATGGGGAAAAAAAAGAAAGACAAGAAAGAAAAAAAAAGAAATATGAAGCCCATTTGTTTAGGCCTCTACAGATGAGTTTGTCTATTTCTTACAGTCAAATGCATTCTGATACAGTGCTTTGTCTGCTTATTTCTTACCTCTACCTGAACCATCTGAGAGATGGGGCCCAAGCCATTTTTCTAACTGGGCTTTATTTGAACAAAGATTATAATAATCAACCACAAGAAACCAATCTATTGATCAGTTGCTCTAATGTAAAAGGAAACAGTCATGTCCTGTAATAAGTATTTTGTATCCAATTCGTTTATAAATTGAAAACACAGGTTAAGCAGAAAGGTAAAATATCAAATACAGTCTCTCATCAAACACTTGCTTCTCATCTGTCCCTCTGCTGCATTTAGTTCAAAGAGATATAAAGTGACATTACTCCATCATTTTTGACAGAGCCACATTTGTGATGCAAAATGCATGCTGAAGTTTTGTAACTATTGGGTCTCTTGAGCAGGAGAGGGGTAAGCCAATTGTATGTACATGGTCTCTTCTCTTTCTGTGTCACCTGCTACCAAACTAAGTCGATGCCCTCTCAGACATCAGTTGCCACAAGCAATAACTGTCATTATTATTGTAATGCCTGACATATGGGTACTGTTTGACAATATTTCAGAGGGCTTTTGTATCAGTTCTCTCCCTGAAGGCTCACAACTCTGCCACTTACCAACCATTATCACTCCATAAAAAATTACTGCAGAAACCCTGAGGGAGGAAATCCTCATTTTAGAAGAGAGGTATCGTTTTCCTTCTCCCCTAAGTTTAGCTACAGGTACAAAAGACCTCCTACTATATACTCAGTACCACTCCATTCCCAAACCAATCATGACCCAATACCTACAGCAAAGTGAAAATTCACATGCCTGCAAATGGCCCTCTGGTCCTTTATCCTAGTTTGAGTATTTTTCCCTTCTGATTAGGCTTCTTCTATGGTTTTCTGATGTGATATTGGAATCCCTTATTGGAAGAAGACTTCTGTTAAAATCTTGGGCCTGTTTCATTCTCTATCCTTTGCCAATTTCTTATGCCCACCGATCAAATTTATGTTCTGAACTGGATTGATCCTCCACTAGAATATAAGTAATATGAAGCCAGAGAATTGGCTGCTATTTTACTGAGTTATCCCTAGCACATAAAACAGATTCTGGTTGGTTCGCAGCAAGTGCTTGAAAAATATTTGTTGAATAAATGAATGACTCTGTGAATTGTCTCTCACTGGAGGTTTCTGCTACTGAGTCCTAATCACCAGATCAAACCCTTTGGATACTATACTAACATTCACCCAGGCCTATCTGTAATTGCCTTACCTCTTCAAACGACACATTTTGGACCACTGGACATCCCCTTACCACAGGCCTCCTATTTCCACCTTCTTTCTTTTTCCCTACTGGCCCATGCAGGTGAAATCTCAGGATGCTGAGCTCTCAGCTAGGTTTACCTAAAATATACCTTGGTAAAATGAGACTTTTGAGAGATTATAACACCATAAAAGGTCAGAAGGTCTCAAAAATATAGAACATTGAAAATATACCGTGTGTCTTTCATTTATGCAGATGGCCAACAAAGCAGATGAAAAGATAATCAACTATATTAGCTATCAGGGAAATGCAATTCAAGACCACAAAAAGATACCACTTTACACCTGCTAGGATGGCTATAATCTAAAAAGATTGATAATGACCAGTGTTGATGAGGAAGTGGAGATATTGGAACTCTTATACATTATCGATAAGAATGTAAAATGGCGTAGCCACTTTGGACAATGGCTTGGCAGTTACTCAACATGTTAAACATAGAGTTACCATAGGACCCAGCAATTCCACTTCTAGGTATACATTCAAGAGAAATGAAAACATATGTCCATGCAAAACTTGTACACGAATGTTCCCCCCAGCATTATTCATAATGGACAAAAAGTGAAAATGATGTAAATGGCCATCAACTGATGAATGGATAAATAAAATGTGATATATCTATAAATGAAATGTTACTGGGCAACAAAAAGGAATTAAGTACTGATTCATACTACAACATGGATAAACCTTGAAAACATTATGCCAAGTGAAAAAAGTGAGACACAAAAGATCATAGCTTGTATAATTCCATTTGTATGAAATGTCCAGAATAAGCAAATCCATAGAGACAGAAAGTAAATTACGGGCTGAGGGGAAGAAAAATGGAGAACAACTGCCAGTGAGTATAAGGTTTCGTTTTAGGGTGACAAAAATATTCTAAAACTAGAAAGTGGTAATAGTTGCACAACTCTATGAATATAATAAAAACCACTAATTGTACACTTTAAAAGAATGAATTTTATAGTATGTGAATTATATCTCAACAAAGCTGTTACCAAAAAAAAAAAAACTCTCTTTACAATGTGTCTTGGGTTAGAAGACTTATATGAGATGAGACTGAGATGAAAACTTGGGTCTTCTGCTTCCTCCTCTCTGTTTCCTTCCTTCCTTCCCACTATTCCTCCCAATCACTCTGTCATTGTTGCCCCCTAGGCACTCACCCGCTCCATCAGCCCCCAGAAATAGTAACAGGTGTAGAAGCAACAGAAAAATCACTTTGTCATGCTTCTACTACTGCAGCCCGATAAATTCAGGGACAAACTCTGCCCTGGCTTTGTCTAGGACATCATTTTTCTCATAAATTACAATGATGCAAATAGAAATATACATTTTTTTATCCTCTTTATGAACTAAAACAAAACACACAAAAAATTCATTTGACTGTTAATATATTCTTAAAGATAATGAAAATCCAAATTACAAACTTTTTACTTTCTCACCATTTAAAACACGTTGTATTTTCTTTTCCTCTTATTTCTGAGCAATGAAAATTCCTTTGTTATAAAATATAGAAAATGCAATGTTCCTTGCATATTATAACTTTCAGAGCCACTATAGACTCCATCTTGGCTTTCAACAATTAATCCTCAGTCTAAAAGGGGGAAACAGGATAATCCCCCATTTAAATGATCAATGGAATGGAATTTGTACAGAATAGCAGACAACTCTCACAACTCTATCATTCATAACTTGCAGAATTTAAAAAACAATACTTCAGAAACAAATATATCAATATTTTGAAAGCAAATTTTTCTGCCTCTCCTAGCCTTCAGGAATGTATATATGTGTTGTTGAGCCTATATGCCAGGCACTGTGCTGGCATTTCACATATGGTTTTTAATTCTTATCACAATTCTCTCTGTCAACTCAGGAGACTTCCAGTTTGAGACAAGGATCAAGAGTGGAGAAAAAGGGTGGGAGTCAACTGGGGAATTGAGTTAGGGGTGTCCATTCCAAAATATCTCTTCTGGTTTGATACTGTGCCTGAAATTCCACCGTTAGATTTGAAGTTTCTTCTGTCTGGTTTTAGAAGGTGACTCCTTCTTAATCATAAGCAAACATAACCACAGTCTCACAGATTCTGGGAGCTCAGACCTAAAAGAAGTGTGGTAAGAGTGGGCAACAGAGGCCAGAGAACGCAATGCCTAATTCAGCAATTTGGTCCAAAAGGTTGTCCCCATGTGAAGATCATTGGTTACAACTTCTATTTCTTAGAAGGCCTTGGCAGGTCTGCACTCTATAAGAAAAGAATGGTTTTCAGAATTCCTGATTTCTTGGTAGGTTTATCTCCTACCTGCTCTTTCACTGGCTTCTGATAAAAGATTGTTTTTTAAAATTCTGTCCATACCCTATTCAGGCTGAGAAAGTTTAAGTGATTTGCCCAATACGACAGAGTAAGTGGTAGAACCAGGATTTGAACCCTCACACAGTTGGTGTTCTCAAGTACTACTGGCAATTTTTCCCATTATACAAATACAATTCCAGGCACAGTTAGGAAACAACCAGAAATGTTTGTTTGGGGTACCCCAACCACTTACTTTACTTTCCAAATACCACTTCTCTAAAGACTTTTCAAACCTGACTTTCAAATGCTTTATTTATACTAGCATGAAAAATGACTAAGTGGCTGGCTTTCTCAGAATATCTTCAGTTTAATAAAAATCAATAATTTAAACTAAAACAATGAATATTTAACCTTAGAATTTCAGGCATTATGGAGAATAGAAGTTAGTTCCAAGTATGACTAAAACAGATTTAGAAGAAATATCATAAACTTGGAAAATATGAAAGGTTCTTCAGCAAACTGAAACATGTTTTCAGCATTTTATTATTATAAATAGAACTGTGGCTCAAAGAGGATTTTTTTCAAGCTCCTAATTTAAATCAGCAAATGAATGGTTTCAAGTTCCCATAAAGCAGGCCATCTGATAAGATATTTTATCAAAAAATATGAAAATAGCATTGCTATGATGCTTCAAAAGGGAAGATTAAAATAAAGGCTGCTAGCCAAAAGTCCTTTATTCTTCATTTAAAGAAAGGAGAGGTGGGGGAAAGCCCTGCTTTTTAAATTCTTCTCAATCTAGTTTCCCTGACAAACCTGTTTGATGGGCATCAGGGACCTGAAGCAGAGCTTCCAGGAAAAAAGTAGCCATCACTCATGCTTCATTGGATTTCTATGACAGAATGATCACATTCTGTAGAACCTGGCATAAGCACATCATTATTAAGCCTTGCTTTAGCATTTCTTAACTCATCACGGAAGCTTCGGTCCTTGGTGGCTCCTCTCTGCTGGCACTGTTTGTAGTTATTTGACCTTTTCTCAGTGGATAATCCACACAAAAAGCCCTAATTACTTCCCCAGCTTTGACCAGCCAGCAGTGTGAATAATCAATGACACTCATTTAGGTATTGCACAATCAGATGCTTATGGTGTTTAAAGAACATTTTTCCATTGACCTGCCACAGCTGTAGGACAATTACAAGCAGTAAAGCTGCTGTTGTAATCACAAGATGACCAGGTGACCTTGTAGGTTTAAAGTTGATGACTGGGGTCTTGACTGGGGCATAGTCATGATACAGAACATATTTTGGGAGAGAAAGGAGGCTTCATTGTATACTAATGTGACATGCTCAGCCCCAAGAGCAATGTTCTGAAATATTGACAAATCACAAGACTCATATTGGCAGGTAAAATTCAGTATTTTTATCTATGGCTTCAGCTACTTCTTCCCATTGTACATAAAATAGTAAATAAATAAGTTAGAAAAAAAATTAAACTCTAGCCACAGCTCTTCCTAAACTTTTGCTTAAGGTAAATGTGAAGATAAAATTGAGGTAAGAAGGTTTCCTATCTAAATATTTAAAGATTTCCAGGATGTTAAATTTTTTAATGTATTCAAATTGTAATAAATCCTTACGAACTCTCAGGCCAACTTTTCCCACAGAGACCACTATTAAAAAGACGTGGGCTGGGTGCGGTGGCTCACACCTGTAATCCTAACATTGTGGGAGGCCAAGGCGGGCAGATCGCTCAAGGTCAGGAGTTCAAAACCAGCCTGAGAAAGAGCGAGACCCTGTCTCTACTAAAAATAGAAAGAAATTAATTGGCCAACTAAAAACATACAGAAAAAAAAAGTTAGCCGGACACGATGGCGCATGCCTGTAGTCCCAGCTACTTGGGAGGCTGAGGCAGAAGGATCGCTTGAGCCCAGGAGTTTGACATTGCTGTGAGCGAGGCTGACACCACGGCACTCTAGCTCAGGCAATGGAGTGAGGCTCTGTCTCAAAAAAAAAAAAAAAGATGTGATGTCTGTGGTTCTTTGAAATTATGACTAATTACCAAGTTACATATAAAACTAAACTATAACATTAGTTGTAGAAAAATGAAATATGACATTTCCAAGAGTGTGTTCCTAGAAACGCTACTAATCTACGGAAAATCCTTTGGAAACAAGGATTCATCATCTAAAAGTTGGGGAAATGCAGCATACTATATTCTCTTCATGGAGATTTACCATGCTCATTAGCATATTAAAGGTTCTGGAATGTGTTTTTCAAAACAACTTTGGGAAATGCTAGTATATAGGCTTTTTTTTCCCTTGTTACCATCTTACATGAAAATTGAATTTGTAAATATTGGTTCTTGTCTCAGAATGTGAAATAAGTAGATTTTCTACTTTACTTTTGAACTCCTTTAAAATGTTCATAAAGTTGTATACTTATTAAAAGAAACACAAAGGGCAGTACAAACAAGCAAGAAAACAAATTGGTAGAACAATGAAACAGTTATTGTCCTGGCAGAAAAGATGAAGGAAAAGAAGTGTCTTAAATTGGGGCAGAGCAGAGGAGAGTTGTGGAGTGGGAAAAGTCCCAGATAAAAGAAAAGGAAGGGAAGGTGGGAGATAATGGCACATGTCACACTCTCCTTTTCTAAACTGAAGGCTGTCCTGATTTAATCTGGCTAAAGAAGGCAAACCAGTTCATCAGCATGCAATTGATGATTTACCCAGCTTGCTGTCAGAGACAGCTCTGTCTAAAGACACAGTAGAGAATGAGGAAAAACAGGCAAATCCCAGTGAGTAAGCCAAGAAGGCAAATCACTAAAACACACACACACACACACACACACACACAGTAAAAAGATTGCATATTTGATGGTGTAATCTTGATTAATCCCAAGATAGCTGAAGCTTTCATGTTTAAGACTCCTGGGATGTGTAACTCAATTTTTTACTGATACTAGCAGAATCCAATTCATAATATTTGTAGTGAATGAGCTGTTTTTTAAACATCACTTTTAGCTTCAGAAGGCATCACTGTGTTGGTTTTTTTTAGTGTAAGGCACGCTTGGATGCTATTCATGATTCTTTCCTTGTACATGTTTATTGCTTTGTTGGAAGCTGAGGCCTATATTTTTCTGGGGTCTATAGCTCCCCAGGATGAGGGTGGATCTTACCCCTTATTCTGCAGTGCTCTCTTTAAAACACCCAATAACTCTGTACAACTGGTTACAGCTTGTAATGTGCCTGGAATTTTTTGCACTTTTGGAATTCACTGATTTCCTCCAGAAACATGCATTCTTACACGTTACCAAACTGTCAAGGATATGAGGTTATTAAGGTCAGTAGTGACAAGCAGTTAGAAACATAAGGAGTAGAGGGTTGGGAGGCACAGGCAGCAGCATCAGAACATTTACTATGTATATTGCTCACTAAGTAATTTCTTCTGCAATTCTGAAAAACTCAGTCTTGTAATTATAGGCATACCAGTGAGTGTAGCAAGACAGTGTGTAGAATATATTTTCAGAATTTCTACCCCTAGTCATACATTTTATCTCCTTCAACCCTAACATGGCTATGCATGACCTTTATATAACTGGTAGCACTTTAGATCCTGTTCTAAACCTAAGCAAGAAATTTCTAGAAGAATAAACTCAGAAGAAAAGGGTTGGGGAGGCAAACATGCAGGGGGTAAAATACATTAATATCTGGCTTCATATTAAACTCCTGAATACTAAGAATGTGAAATTTTGAGACCTGGTATATGGGATATGTACTATATACAGCCAAAATAATTTTTAATGCTTTATGGATGAGGAAACTGAGGCACAGAAAAGTTAAATGACTTTATAGAGATCACAAAGAAAAATACTAAAATAGTTGTAAATAAAAAACTTAGGGTTTATCATCTGAACCCTATTTATGTATAAAAATTATGTGTAAAAATTATTCTTAGCCACATTGATTCAATCAAAAAAGATTCTTCATTTAGAATATCCAAAATTTCAACTCAAAAATCAAAAACAGCAAAATGGTCATGTTGAAAATATTTGCCCTACAGTTGTATCTACTTAGGGTTGCACATATGAATCTGCTGGGCATTATCTGGAAAATCTGGAGAAAGGATACCTAATTTTCTTCTTTCTTTATTGATTAAACTGCTGTATACAGGAGAGCAGTTTCTACATTCAGGGTGGGTTCCTGCATGATTGGGAAACCAATTCAAAGGAATGCTTAAACTTGCAGTAACTTAGCAACTCTTTGTTAATATTTTCATAAACCATTCAAAGCTCTCTTGATATAAGCATAATTTTCTTTTCCTAATCAGTCAGTATATCTGAACATTAAAGCTTGTGTGGTTTTCCCAGAATTTTGGTTGGTTGTTTGCTCTGGAGAATTTGGCCTCTTTTATAAAGTTAATAGGGTTTGGGAAAGGTGCCGTTAGAAAGCTTCTAATGATACAATGAATTTGTTTACCAAGCATCTCCAGGAAAAGATTTTGGTAAGTCACTTGAGTGTTTTATCCACAGGAAACCAAAAAATATATTCTTGCACACTTGATAAATGCCAAAATTTGGACTGGGTAAACTATACAAAATAGTCAACATTGTTCTGCATGAAAATGTATTCCAAATTTCAATTTAGCTTGCCAGGAACAAATCTCTGCTCAACCCCTTGGCTAAGAATCTCATGACCCAATAAGGCAGCTTTCTCATCAAGAGGTAGATATTCTTTTTTGTTTGTCTGTTTGAGACAGAGTCTCACTCTATTGCCCTGGCTAGAGTTCAGTGGCACAATCTAGCCCGCTGCAACCTCCAACTCCTGGACTCAAGGAATCCTCCTGCATCAGCCTCCCAAGTAGCTGGGACTATAGGTGTGGGCCACTGCACCTGGCTAATTTTTTCTATTTTTAGTAGAAACTGGTCTCACTCTTGATCAGGCTGGTCTCAAACTCCTGACCTCAAGCAATCCTCCTGCCTCAACCTCCCAGGGCATTAGGATTACAGGTGTGAGCCACTGTACCCAGCCAAGGCAGATATTCTTAATAGTCAGTAACCTAACTCAAGATTTAAAAATAGAAAGGAAAATCTTCTGGGCACATACTCCCCTAAGATGATCCAAACTGTGATGAAAGAGTGGTCTAGGGACAACTTTCCATGCACTCCTGTGTAAGAGTAGTTAGAACTAAACAGTCCTTCCTCTTAAGAGTACATGGCAGCCCTGACCCAGTGGTCACATTCTAGCATTCTCTTTCCTACAACATTCTAACAGACATCAGCCAGTTAATCATTTTCTAGGGATGGTTTTGGGGCTGGAAGTCATAGTAGAATTAAGCAATTTGGGAACATCTTTAAGATTATCTAGTCCAAAGATACCCCAACTTTCCCAGGTCATAGCACCTTCAATGCCTTAGTAATTTTTTTCATAACACTCCTAGGCCAAAAGCAACAACTAATGGGCTCATTTATTAAGTAGTTAGGTCCAAACACTTAATAGGTGTTTATGTCCTAACAACTGGGAGCTGGTTTTAAAACACATATATACAAATTAAATGAAAGTCAAGTTTTTTTATTTAATTCTTAAACAACCACAATTGATTCCTAATGGGATATGTACACCTGTTCAGCACTGCACATCTCAAACCTTGGCATCAAATTGGACACCCCTACCCTCCTTTCCTGTTCTACATTGATTTTCATGTAGTATTTGCTTTTTATCACAACAGAAAAAAAATCCCAGCTTTACAAAGAGATAGCATCAAAAGAAATGTAGAATGAACTAGTGTTGTGACCTATCTCAGGCTATTAGGTTGGTGCAAAAGTAATTGTGGTTTCAGACCGTGAATTTTAAATCATTATAACTAGGCTCAAACACATCTTTATTAATCAAAATAGGAACTATTACAATCAACACATTTTTGCCAACAAGAAATGTTTGTTTATTCCTGTATCATAAAAATCTGTGCTTCAGGATCTGACGAACTCTTAGAAAACATTTTCTGCATCCTGCTGGTTGTGGAAGCATTTTCCCTGCAAAAAGTTGTCGTGATACTTGAAGAAGTGGTAGCCGGCTGGTGAGAGATCAGGTGAACATGGTGGATGAGGCAAAACTTCGAAGCCCAATTGGTTCAACTTTTGAAGCGTTGGTTGTGTGACCTGCGCTCAGGCTCCATCTTGGAAAAGAATTGGGCCCTTTCTGTTGACCAATGCCGGCTACAGGCATTGCAGTTTTCAGTGCATCTCATCAATTTGCTGAGCATCCTTCTCAGATGTAATGGTTTCAACAGAATTCAGAAACCTGTAGTGGATCAGACCTACAAACAGTAACCATGACCTTTTTTTTGGTGCAAGT
>CAUYRT010058170.1:0-13476 GCA_963574885.1 Lepilemur ruficaudatus | reverse complement strand
ATAAAGCCTATTTAAAAATTCAGGCTGGTTGGCCGGGCCCAATGGCTCACGCCTGTAATCCTAGCACTCTGGGAGGCCGAGGTGGGTGGATCGCTCAAGGTCAGGAGTTCGAAGCCAGCCTGAGCAAGAGCGAGAGCCCATCTCTACTAAAAATAGAAAGAAATTAGCTGGACAACTAAAAATACATAGAAAAAATTAGCCGGGCATAGTGGTGTATGCCTGTAGTCCCAGCTACTTAGGAGGCTGAGGCAGAAGGATTGCCTGAGCCCAGGAGTTTGAGGTTGCTGTGAGCTAGGTTGACGCCACGGCACTCACTCTAGCCCGGGCAACAGAGCGAGACTCTGTCTCAAAAAAAAACAAAAAAACAAAAAAATAGTTATTTATGATTCCCCAAATTTGTGGTATTTCTCCATGTCCTATTCCTTTCACATATTTTCTTCCTGAAGTCTCCCTCTTGTTAGTTCGGAAACTGCTCTCAGACATTCGAGTCACTGGTCCCCTTCCCTGCGGCGCCTTCTCGGACCCTTCACTCCTCGCAGGTCCCGTGGCACTTGGTGCCTCCCTCCGCTGACCTGCATCACGCTCGGCTTATTTACTGACAGGCTCTTTGCTGCCCTGTGTGCCCTCTGAGGACAAAGCCCTGTCTCACTTGTCCCTGCATCCCCGAAGAGCCAGCAGAGTGCCTCGTCCCCAGGAGCAAATGGAAGGCTGGTGCAGTCTACCTTTCCAGAACTGGGAAACCATTTTGTCCTCCTCACTTCCCTGCTCCTGCTGCCGGTAGATTTGAAGCCAGACTCGAAAAGTCAGAACCTTTTTTCTCTTTACTCACATTTATCCTGCATTCCAAGAGTCACCCAGTCCCTGGTCATTCTCCGAAATCCAGGGCCCACTCTTGCTAGTTCACGCCCATCACCGTGGAGGGGCCACCTGCAGAGCTGCCCTGCTGGCTCCGTCAGCGTGTGCCCACCTTGTGGCACCCGGCCAGCCACAGGTCTGGCTGTGCAGAGAATCCCCTGCCAGGGACTCACCTCTCACTGCCACCCAACCATTCTGCCAAAAGATTTCATGGGAACCAAAGTTTCCACGATGTTGCCCAGATCCTCCGACAGGGAAGTATGTGCTGTCCAGCGGCCGACACTGTGGTCAGCAGAGAGCCTCTAGCTGTCAGCTCCTTCAGGATGGCTGCTCTGGTCAGCAGAGAGCCTCTAGCTGTCAGCTCCTTCAGGATGGCTGAGCTGGGTGGGGGCATGGAGGGCTGGCCATTTTGTCCTGCTGGGGTGATTCTGACAGCTGCCTCCTCCTTCCCTTCACAGGCACGGATCCCTAGTAAACATCTTGCACCCCAAAGGCCATCTCGGTGTCAGCTTCTAGAAACCCACCTGCAAGACATGGCTTTAACCAGCTCAAAGGCCACTAGCAAAAGGGATAACAGCGAATGTCTTCAGCCTGGTGACCAACGCTTTCTGTCACAGGATGGTGACGGCCAATCCCCTTTGTCTCCCTCTCCAGCTGCCAACTTCCCTTCACCCAACTAGTCCCACCTCAAGGTCTTTTCTCCAACTGTTCTTAGGGTGGAATGTTCCACCCCTCCCCTCCCCCTTATTCATTCTCCAAGACCCGTTCTGCTCCTGTAGAGTTCAGCCACTTACTAACTGGCTTTCCTGTGTGACTTGGCCCATGTCTGTGTTTCTTTTTCTAAATTAGATGCCAACTCTGTTTGGGAAAAGAGACATGAATGATACTTTTTCAGAGGGGATGAGTGGTCTCTCCCACTGCCATCAGATCAACGCTGTACATGTAGCAAAGATGAAATATCTGTTGAGTGGACGATGTCCAGAGCGGATGCAGCAGTGAGAGCTTCCGGATGTGGGGACAACCGTCCCTCTGTCTTTGTGCCATTGGAAGACATGGACACAGACTCTGAAGAGAGTGGGAAAGTCATGAGGGGGTGGGGGACACCCTTCCCAGAGTGAACAGAGAACTGATGGTGGAAAGAGCATTGTATTTGGAGTGACAACTTGGTGACTTTGGGCCAATCCCTTGAGTTTCTGGGTCACTGTCTTTACACCTGGTAAATTTCTTAAGTATCAGGTAAAAAAAGCAGGTCTCACCACCCTTCTTTAGGGACCTTCTTGCCTACAGCTGGGAACAAGCTTGGGTGGTCCCTAGGCTGGTTTCTAAGTGGTAAGAGCAGGGGCTTAATGAGAATTCAGGTCACACAAGCCGGCCTGGAAAAGGCCAGGGAACCACAGCTCCAGGAAGGGGTCCACAAGAAAGAGGAGGCCCTGCTGCCATTTCCCCTGCCGACCCTGCTCCATGCAATCCTCTGCGCACTTTGCTGCCCCCGCCCCAGCCACAGCCATGGAAAACATGCGGCATGCTTGCTCTTGGAAGGACCGGGTCTGCCCAATGGCTTGGTGTGTGGATGGTGACAAGGTACGTCCAGGAGGCCTCCAGCTGCCAAGGAATGCCCCCAGGCCTGGCAGCCAGGAGAAAAAGTGTCAAGCAATGCCGTGCTTCTGGAAAATTCATTGGCTCTGGGGCAGCTATTTTCCATGTTTTCTGGAAGTAGGCAGGAAGACAGCCTCTTCCTTAGCCCTCAGCTTCTTCCTCTGCAAAATGAAGTGGCCCTTCTCTTCCTGGTAAGCTATGACTCTGTCAAGCTATAGTAAAGCTTCCTCCAAAACAGAGCTTCGGCTAAAGGAGAGAATTGGGCAGCAAGGGGGAAAATATCTGAATCAAGCCTGTAACGATAAACCTCCCTACTCTATTGAATATACCCTCCCATTTAATTTATTCAGTTAATAAAACTTATTCCCCAGAGTGGGAAGGGCAGAGGTAAGCTACAAACCAATCCGCCTGTGTGAGCAGGGTGTATCTGTATCTCATCACAATAAAAAGGGAGTAATTAAGAGGCGTATTGAAGTGTGTAGGAATCCTGAAGGACGCTGAAGATTCCAATTCAAGTTACTGTCCTTGGCACAAACGTAATTCAATAGGGAACGGATAAATAAAAATAAAGAAAAAACAAATTCGGAACAGATGTTAGGCAAGCAATTTTTTTCACAGTAAGAATCATAAACATGAAGAACAGCCTATAAAGCAAAGTTGTTGATGCAAACAGCATCAAGCTACTAAATAAATAGTTGGATGGCCCCGCAGGGACAGAGAAACATTAAAATAGTCATTTGGCTGTCCCTGAATATTTTTGCCCACACGTTATGCCCAGAAATGTATATTCTAGGGTATTGCAGGGAGCTCTGTGCGTGTGTGTGTGTGTGTGTGTGTGTGTGTCTTATCACATAGAATACACGTGTGAGACTATATGGCAAAATCGCCTCTCCCCAAATGATGTGTGGACTAGGAGGAGGAACAGAGCAGCTTGGCAAAAGCTAATATCAGTTCTGAAGAGACAGTGAGGACAGGGGAGAATGTGCTGTCCTGGGCTAGGTATTAGAATGCCCAGATGTGTGACTCTGAAGAAAGGGAAATTTAATGGCAAAAGAATTTCAGACACAGTGGGAGAGAAACAAGAATCAGGCAAAAAAAATTAAAGCTCAGATTATCACACTTCAGAGATGGAAGGCAGCTTCAAGATGCTCATTCTAGCCCACCCCCCTCATTTCATAGCTAGGAAAATGAGGTCCAAAGAGGGGGGTAGGGCCGGAGGACATGCACCGTCTCTCAAGAGCCACCCTTACCCAGGAGGGGCCCCAGGAGGAGGCGATAGGGCAGGGATCCCCGGGTAGGTGAAGGCGAGAGGACCCATGGGCAGGAGCTCAAGAAGCTGCCCCCAAGCTGGCCAGGGACGGGGCCCCTGGAGTCAGCGCTCTTCCCCAGATGTCGGCTGGCTGCAAGGAGGCCGCCGGGACCCAGGCCCGAAGAGCAGAGGAATCACAGTTAGGATCCTGAGTCTTGGACGGTCCTCCCTGGACAGCTCTGAGCATTCCTTTGAGTCTCATATCAGACCTTAGGCAGAGGCACGAGTATGTTTCAAAGGTGAGGAAAATTGTCCAGTGATTCATCCTAGTCCCATGGCTAGGGACAGCTGAGCTAGGACCCAAACCCAGGTCTGGTCCTAATCCAGTGCTATCTCTGGTACCCAAGAGTTAGGCTGTGGGATGGGGCAGACCCTGTGGGTGGGACATGCAGCAGTAGCCCAGTAAGAACCCAATTAATGACTTGGGTGCGTGGAGCCCAGCTGGAGCACCAGGAGAGCATGCCCCTTGTCTTATCTGTTTATCCTTTGGACCCCAAGCTGGACTTCCACGGTATCATTCAATGTTGTACTGTAACTACAGAACTGATGGAGCATAAATCATGGATGGGGAGAGACTATAACCCGCCCTTCCCCAAGTCTTAATTTTAAGATGAGATACTTCCCCTAAATCCTTTCATTTGTCCCCCCAAATAATAATAGTAATAATACCAATTAGCAAAATAGAATAACCTTTCTATTTGACATTTCCTTAGGGACAAATTTGTAATGAAAAACATATACTGAGAAGCTATTCTTGTGGTCATTCAACAAATATTTACTGAGCACTTGTTAGTGTCAGGCACTGTTCTAGGCACTGGGAATATCAGCATGAACAAGAGACAAAGTTCCGGTCCTCATGGAGTTTACATTCTACCAGGAAAGCAGGTCACTAAACAAACAATCCTATTCGTGTCGTTAGGGCAAATGTCCTATGGCAGGAGGGTTTGGAGTGTTCAAGGAACAAGAAAAGTTAGTGGAATGGAAAAAGCTTTGGATTCACAAGGAGAACCTGTGCCACCCTGCTCACACCTCCTACGAACCACGTGCCCTTTGCATCTTAGTCACTCGTGTTCCTGCACAGACTGGGGACAATGTGGTCAGCCGAACTCACAGTGTTGTTGGGATGGTCACATGAGATACTATATTAGAAGGACATGACCCACATCAATTGCTGGAAATCTCTTGCAGATTATTAACATTTGATCTGTACATGGCCCCAGGCAGCAAAGATATCTATCTCTTGCAGTCATAAAGCGAGATACGTAGCCTGTGGAGTTCTCCCCCAGGCCCATCAAGGGCCCATAAAAGCATGTCCACTGCAGGATTGTTTGCTGGAGGCCATAGGGACAGGGGACAGGTGAGGCGGATGCAGGCAGCTGTGGGGTCCTGGGCAGTAGTGAGAAGCGACAGATTCAATGGGAATACAGCCATGTGGCAGATCTTGAAAGCACAGTGCTAAACGAGAAAACTAAAAGTTGCAGAAATCAGGGGAAAAAGAGAAATTAAAAAAAAACCCTAAACATCGGAATGAGCTCTATGACATTACCACTGGCATAAGCTAAAGATAATGCCCACAAAATGATAACACGCAGTTTGCAAGGACATATAAAAACACACACATTAAGCATAACGGAGTGGTTGACTCTCGGGATGGAGGGCATGAGAGAAAGTGCGGGAATAAAAGGGATAAACACACAAGCAAAGCATGCAACACGGTCTTCCCGCCTCTCCACACATCACAGAACAAACCACCCCCCACTCAAAGAATCGACTTGAAATGGAGGTAATTAGTAATTACTGGTTGTAATGCTGATAATTCACAGGGGTGAACTAAACTATTCCTATCAAGGGTGGTTTTTTATGTGGAATTCTTTAGGAGTAAAATGCTGCTGTTTATTAGGACAGTGTTTTCTCTCAAAGCCTGTTCTCCACATTCTAGTCCCTAGAGATATTCTGGAAAAAAAAATAAGTCCTGTGGTCAAATACACACTGCATACTGAATTTCCCACTTGGAGATTTTCCAAGCCTGTCGTTACATGGAAGGTTCTGAGATACCCCACGCCAAAGAGACCTGCGTTCCTTCGACAGACCCAGCGTTTTCAGCATCGGACTAAGAGGGGAACGTGCCCGTTTTATTTTCCACGTAGCAGTTATTATTGTTAGTGGCAATGGTCCCAAGGACGTGCTGTAGGAAACACACTAGACTGCTGAAGGACGGGAGGCAGGACAATCCGGGTCCCCCGCACACCCCACACTCGCATTCCTCCCCTGCCTTCCCAGGGCAGCTTCATGGTCCTTGCAGTGCGTCATTCCTACGTCCCTTGGACCCAGTGTCTCAATGGCAGCTCTGCTATGGTCTGAATGTTTGTTTCCTCCCAAAATTCATGTGTTGAAATCCTAAACGCCAAGGTGACAGTACTAGAAGGTGCCTTTGGGAGGTGATTAAGTCATGAGAGCAGAGCCCTCCTGAGTGGGATTAGTGCCCTTAGAAAAGAGGCCCAAGGGCGCCCCTTCCCCCCGTCCACCGTGTGAGGACGCAGCAAGAAGGCGCCGTCTGTGAACCAGCAGGCAGGCCCTCCCCAGACGCCAAACCTGCTAGTGCCTTGACCCTGGACATCTCAGCCCCCAGAACTGTGAGAAGTATATCTCTGTCGTTTGTGAGCCCCTGAGCCTGTGGTACTTTGTTGTAACAGCCCGACAGACTAAGACACGCTCCACCTGATTGTGTCGAAGATAAAACTCTCTCTCTCTTTGCCGTGTTCAGCCTCCTCGTTGGGGTGGAAGCTCCATTTTGTCTCCAGAATTCAAAGCCAGCGTAGTGACTGATGCTGCCTCATCTCTTATTCCTTAAGTCCATGACTTATTTGATTCTGCTGCATTTTTCCTATGGAACATTTTCTACATAAAACTCTCCCTCTTTTCCTTCCATTTATGATGATCCAAATCACTGTTACCTCTCACTTGAGCTAATTGAATGTTTTTTGTTTATTTCGGTATTTTTTTAAGAATTTCTTCCTCTCCTTGCCTCCCTCAACTTGCCCTTCCCTACTCTGTGCACCTGCACAACTTTCTTCAAATAACCCACCTCGGTAGCACCGGTTCTAAGGTCTGTGTCATCTCCTGCCACCGCAAGGTTGCCCTCTCTATTAACACCCCAAAGAGCACATTCTCTTGGCACACCCTCAACCGCTACTCTCCCTCTTCCTATCTCAGCCCAAACCTCTGAACTCTCTCCCCTGTACATGGGCCACAGGCCACCTGCCGCCTCTCCTTTTTTGGGCAGGTATAGAGCTAGTTAATGTTTCCCAGTGAGCACACTCAGTACAGAGAGTGGAGCATAAGAGGGGAATTCAACATGTCACAAACGGTCACAAAGCAGGAACACGTGCTCTGTGAAACAGCACAAAGACCATGTGAAAGAAACCCAGAGAAATGGAACGAACGAGCCACAGATTGCAGGGACATGATTCTGACAAATGACTTGAGATAGGAAGCCCAGAGGCTGAAGGGCTGGTCCCAGGGAGAGGAGAAGGACAAGTGTAGACTCAGCGAAGAAGAAAGCAGAAGTCAGCAAGAGTCCCAGACAGAGAAGACAAAACTTATGTGAAACACAAAGGCGGCCACAGTGAGCTGGTGGGAAAGAGGAAACTTGGTGGGGGCTGAAAGCAGAATCGAAAAGCAGACACATAAATTGTGGAGGGTTTGGCAGAGAAGGCTGAGATAAGAAGAGAGGGGCTTCCGGATGGGAACTACTGGGAATTTGTTAAAGCAAACTGGATTTACGGTGCAGTGCAAGCATTTGTTGATAAAGGGGCTAGTTTGGTAAAAAATGTGCTCACTGGCTTAGCCAACAGGAAGTTAGAGGCAAGGTCACTGGGGTCTCACATTCCACTCAGAAATGTGTGGTTTGCATGGACCAGTTGGGTTCCAGAGCACAAGAAGAAGTGTAAAGTTCATCTGAGTTCACTCTCAAGGTCTGAAAACAAGAAATAATGGCCACCTAATCATGGTCAAAAGGGAACGATAAAGCATTGCTATAACATGCCCTCCAAATGTAAGATGGTATGGTCCGGATGGAAAACAGTTCCTCAAAAAATTAAAAGTAGAATTACCATATCACCCAGCAATTCCACTTCTGGGTGTATGCCAAGAAGAATGGAAAACAGGGTCTCGAAGAGGTATTGGCACTTCCGTATTCACAGCAGCATTATTCATTATTATGAAAGAGTGGAAATAACTCACGTGTTCACCTACAGATGAAGAGATAAACAAAAGATAGAATATACATACAATGGAATATTATTCACCCTTAAAAGGAAGGAAATTCTAACACGTGCTACAGCATAGATTAATCGAGGGTATAATGCTAAGTGAAACAGGCCAGTCACAAAAGGACAAATACTGCACGATTCTACTGATACGAGATACCTAGAGTAGTAAAATTCATAAAGACAGAAAGTAGCATGGTGGTTGTGGGGGCCAGGGGCAAGGGGAATGGGGAGTTAGTGTTTAACGTGGGCAGAGTTTCAGCTTTGCTAGATGAAAAAAGTTCGAGATGTGAATGGTAATGACAGTTGTGTAATAATATGAATGTACTTAGTGCCACTGAACTATACAATGAAAAATAGTTAGGATGGTACATTTTACATTATGTGTATTTTAGCACATTAAGGAAAAATGTCCTCCATGTCATCCCCAATGCTTAGATCTGACCAGGAAGCAGGAGACCATCAATCCCCCAATCACGCATCGTAGCATTCTCCTGCTGGCCACGTTGCAGAAGCATGAAGACCCCTTCCACCTACTCAGATGACACCTTTCGTCTGTGGGTGTTAATCACGGGTTCTTGGGCCCTGAAGCCCTGGTGCTCGTTAACAGGTATGGATTCGGAGGAGGGAGGACTCGGAATGCTAAGTGTCATTCCAGGTTGGAGATGGAGTGTCCCTGTGGGCTCCCGAGCTGAGGAGGACAAAGAACTGAGGCTTCTTGCTCATGGGATGGTCTGAAAAACCCAAATTCTAGCAGGGAAGTCTAAGACTTTGGGGAAGCAGCTAAGAATATTTAGGCTGAAGTCTTTTGGAAGAATTTGGTAGCCATGCAGCTCATCGGTGACAAGCTGTGGTCCGGCAGGGAGACAGAGAAGAGAACTCAGAGAGTTACAAACCACCTTCAGTGGAAAATGGAAGAGCCATTCTACAGTCACTTCTTTGGTGGTTACTGTGCACCAGGTACCACATCAGCAATGGAAAAGATGGAGGTGGACGCAAGCGAGGGAGGACCTGCATTTCCTTCCTGTGGCGGTCCTGCTGTGAAGGGCAGTGGTCTCGATTCAATACCTGCGTGCCCACCTCCCCTGTAGTATCGAGTGGTAGCAGGAGGTGCAAGTGTGCATTGCAACACAGAAGACCACAGTCTCCACGTCCACCTAACATACGATGACACCAGCCATAGGTTCAGGGCAAAGGTTAGTAGCTTCCTCTTTAAGCAGAAGCAAAAAAAGAAGTATCATCTGCTAACAGTACCTCCTTAGTGGTTAATGTGGGGAGGCTGGAGAATGTGTCAGAGAGTCAGACCTTTATAAATAAGCCGATAAACTGCAAGCCTTACCCAGGGTGGAAAAACTTCATATAGTGGGTTGCAAGATTCTTGCAGCTTGAGGGTGAAATGGGGGAGAAATTGTTAGGAGCATGATCTTGAGACACAAAGAATAATCAAAGAACTTATTTTAGTAGTTAAGTTTACATTATTTGCCCCAGGCGTGTCGGCATCGTAAAACTCGATGGTGCCTTGCTAGGGAATTACTTCGTGTGCATAGCTTCAGAAATGTTACACACATAAGGGTGATCAGGAATAATAGGAATGCATAGTAAACAACCCAAACTTTAAAAGATTTAAGAGTCCTGAGGAAGAAAGGAGAATATGTTCCAGTTTAAAGATGAACTTTGATTATTTAAAATTTAATAGAATTTCAAATGTGTGTGTGGTGGTGTATGACTTTTTTTGTTTAAAAGTTTACACTAATATCTGCAGTTAATTTGGTTTTAGACATTTAGATGCCGTTATCTTTTTGCCCTGTGTGGGTCATAAGATTTAGAACTGATTTTTTTAATCACCAGGTGTTTCTGAGAACTTGCTTGGAAAAAGTTTCTTTCCTCATAAAATAATGGTCAAAGAGGAACTCTGAGCTCTATGTGAATTGAGAATTCATTGCTTCTTTGAATTTAGTAATGATTTTTTTAAAATTATGTAATCAAAGATGGCTTGTCATTCTTCTTTTTGGATAGAGTAGAAACGCTGTTTGCATTCTCAATTAATTAGAGTTAACAGACCCAAGAACTGGGTAAATGCGTGCAACTTTTGAGATTGTCTATGCAAAGGAGTTCTTGACAAAAGATGTATATGTAAAGCCTGTGTTATCCGGACCTACTTCCAGATGGGAGAATGTCTTGACAAATGTCACGATGACTCATGGCTGCGTTACATAACTGTATTATGCATTTTGGGTTGAACGACTTGGATTTGGTGCAGGTACAATTCAATTAAATATGGAATTTATTATGTGAAAATATTAGCTAGAAGTAAAGCTTTTATGCAACTTTAATTTGAAACATTCTATTGTTTGGGAACACATCTGTGCAGAGCTGTCATTTGGGGGATGAAGAAGTTATTGATGCCATATTTGATTGTCACTGATGGAGAATGAGTTCCCTTCTACCCTGAGCCTGGTAATACTGTTCTTAGCGGTGGGCTTGGGACATGAAATTCAAGGAATGCAAAACTGAAAAATCTGTGGCTGAGCCCTAGCCTCTGCATTCCTCTGTTCTTCCCAGCCAGGTGCTCCATCTCCCACCTGCAGCCCCAGCCCTGGGCCCAGAAGCTGGAACAACCTCCAGCCTGGCCGATTCCTCAGCCTGGATCTGTTCCAGCCGGGACAGCCCTTTTCTCCCCACCTGATATTGGGGATTGGGTCTGGTTTCTGAGTCCTGGGCCTCATGTCACACCCTGTGTCTTAGAGCCAAGTGTCTATACCTGACTCATCCCGGGGCTCCTCCCTGCCCTGCATGTGCTCCCACCAGACTCCTTTCTCAGGGCCCAGGTGCCCTTCAGGGTCCTGAGCCACCCACGAGGCCCTGATGCCTGCTGCGGGCCTCCTTGATGGCTGTTTACTGATCGCTAGACTGTAGACCAGCTGACACCCTCTGTGGGCAGTTTTCTCTTGGACTGTCCACTGTGGCCAGTGTTTGCTAGGATGGAGAACTGTCACCTTCTTACCCTTTACCCATGTGCTGGAACAAGCTGTTAGCACAGCAGGCTGGTCAGTTTCCCACACCCAGCCCACCTCCCGTGAATGGGCTACTCCCAGTTTCTAGGCAATTCCCCCTGCTGCCCCATCCACCTGGCAGTAAGTAATCAGCTGGCCGTGCCCATCTGAGATAAATTATCCACACGAATTACTGAGATATTTACACCCAATGCAAAATCTTACAGAGTTTTAAATGGTCAATTAATACATTTTTGTAAACTTCTTAGCTTGAAAGATTCTGGGTTCAGGTTGGGAAATCATTTCAAAATAATAGAGCTTGTGATTTTAAAAAATAAGAAGGAAGGTGCTACCGGGCAAGAGGCGCCCACCCTGGGCCCACAGTTGGGCGCAGAAGCCTCGTCTCAGAAGGAAGGTGCTTCAGCTTGAACCCTGCTTCACCGCCAACGGTCGGCTCTTACTATTTTGTCAGAGGTTGCTTGGAATCTTAAACCACAAAGGGGAAAGCACAGGGGCTTGCATTATAACAATTTTCTAACGTAGACTGATAAGGTTTGTGATCAACTAGTATATAACTACAAAGGACTTCAGATATCATCTGGCCCTTTGCTTTTCAAATTCCTGATCTTGACTCACTAGTGGTTATGAAATCAATTTAATGGGTCATGACCAACTTGTATTTGTTTTATTTTTCACGAATAGAAGAGAATAATTCAAAGTGATTCTTATATAGTAAATACAGTCTTATTTTGTAAAACTTGTATTTCAAATGTATATGTGTGTAGTAGATCCCAATATAGTTAACACATTATGTGCTGAGGCTCATAATTAAAGTGTCAAAGTCACTGATCTAGTCCAAGTTCCTCATTTTAAATCTAAGAAAACTGAGGCTCAAAGGGGAAAGTGATTGCCCTAAAATCCATTAAGCTAACAAGAGGTAGAGAGAAAGAGAGTCAGAGCTGGGATTTTAACCCCAGATTTCTATTGTAAGCTATCATCCTCTGTTGGATGTTTCTACCCAAATAAGAGGGAATTGATACAGGCTCTCAATCTTTATGAGTGTGGGTCACAACGCTTTGGACGGGGTTAGTCATAACAATATGCAGCAACTGTCAAACCTATACATTGTTACAGACAGAGGATGGGGGTAAATGAAGTAGCGTAAAATAAATGGACCAAAAGAAGAGGCCAGAAGTCCAGGAAATTAGGTAAACTTCAGAAGGGTCTTTGGATCGAGACTAGGAAACAAAGTGGTCTTAAATCATAAGAAAGGATGGAAACTTTGTAGCAAGATCCCATTTGGTATAACAATAGCTCATGATAGTGGCAGGTAAGGGTGAAGAATCTATTAAAAGTTCCTTCAAGAAAAGCGAGGCTTGAATAGAATGTCTCTATCTCTTTTTGGCCAACTTGCTTATTTATCTGAGGACAATTGTCCCTTTGATAATTCTACCTATGAGGCAAAGCACCTGGACTGGTGATAGTCATCCTGCTAACAACTTTCTTCCTGTCCTCAAAGGCCTCCTAAAACAGCCTATTAATGTCAGGGCACACACTTTTACAAAATGATGTCCTCTCTAAACGCAATAACAGTTTAATAAATTCCACTCATTTACAAATGTGCTCTTACAGGCTTAGTGTTAGTGATTAATCTGTTTTGACCAGTGAGAATATTGATATCTAACTCACTGAGTGATTCTTGATAATTATGGTCTTCAGACCATCAGGTCTCACATTAATTTTGTTCCACCAAGGAATACCTTGCCTTGATTCATTTGTGATTTATGATTTTACCTGCAATTCCTGTCTCCCTGAAATGTATAAAACTGAACTGTAACCTGACTGCCTCAGGTGTGTTTTCTTAGGAACTCTCGAGATTGTGTCTTTCCAGACCACGGTTACTCATACTGGCTCAGAATAAACCTCTTTAAATATTAAAAAAAAAAAAAAAAGATTTCAGACTCACATTACTTGAAACTGGCGATATTCAGTTTGATTTTCAACACTTTCAAAAAAGACAACTTTTACCAAGCTAGAGGACCCAAATATTGCCACAGTTTGGCCTTCCAGGCAGAGAGGTTATGATAATTCAGGATTTCTGTGCTTCATTTCACTGTTTCAAGGATACTGTATTTTCTCAATGATCATAGTATATTTTCATTTTCATCAATTCCTCTTAAAACTGGGCCATCTTTATTTTTTTTATTTTGAGACACAGTCATAATACGTTGCCCGGGCTCGAGTGAGTGCCGTGGCGTCAGCCAAGCACACAGCAACCTCAAACACCTGGGCGCAAGCGATCCTACTGCCTCATCCTCCTGAGCAGCTGGGACTATAGGCATGTGCCACCATGCCCGGCTAATTTTTTCTATATATTTTTAGTTGGCCAGTTAATTTCTTTCCATTTATAGCAGAGACGAGGTCTCGCTCTTGCTCAGGCTGGTTTCGAACTCCT
>CAUYRT010058169.1:0-21495 GCA_963574885.1 Lepilemur ruficaudatus | reverse complement strand
GAGCTCCACTTAAGTACCCTCAGCCAGGACCTCCCCCAGGACGTGTTCTCTAGTGATAGGCAGGACGGAGAGAGCAATTGCGCACGCGCTGGGCACAGCTGCCTCCCAAGCGGGATCCCTGTGCTGCCGGCTCCCCACATGGGGGAAACAGATTGACTTGTAAATGATTCTCTTTGCAAATTAAATTAACCTGAGAGACAGGTATTATATTTCAAATTATTTGGGCCAGGTCTGGTTGCATTATTCTTGATTGACTTTCCTGCAATGTATTGAGATAACAAGGAGGGGAAGGAAGTCAATTGCTTTTTTTGATATGTCAGTCTGGTTATGCAGATAGAGGGAAATCCCCTTCCAATGCCTGTTGATCTTGAAGGGACTTTAAATCAAAATACTGTTTATACCAAGGAGTCATATTTTGGGGTGAAATTTCCTGAGCTCCTTCACCGTAATGTCTGTACTAATTTACTTTCCTACCAACAATGTGCAAAAGTTCCCTTTTCTTCATATCTTCACCAACACTTGTTATCTTTTTACTTTTTAATAATAGCTATTCTCATAGGTGTGAGGTGATATCTTCTTGTGGTTTTAATTTGCACTTCTCTGATGATTAGTGATTTTGAGCATTTTTCATATACCTATTGACCATTTGTATGTCTTATTCTATTTCTCAAATCCATTTTGAGTTGATTTTTAAATTTTTAAAACTTTTATTGTTTTTTTAAGAGACAGGGTCTCGCTATGTTGCTCAGGCTGGACTCAAACTTCTAGGCTCAAGCAATTGTCCTGCCTCAGCCTTCCAAGTAGCTGCGTCTACATGGGACTACAGATTCATGCCACCATGCCCAGCTGAGTTGATTTTTGTACATGGTGTGAGATAATGGTCTAATTACATTCTTCTGCATGTGGATATCCATTTGTCTCAGCTCCATTTATTGAAGAGACTGTCCTTTCCTCATTGTGTGTTCTTGGCAACTTTGTCAAAAATTGACAAATGAATTGACTGTAAATGCACAGATTTATGCTGGACTCTGTATTCTACTCCAGTGATTTATGTGTCTGTTTTTCTGTCAGTAGTATGCTGTTTTGATTACTATAGCTTTGTGGTATATTTTGAAGGCAGGTGGAAATATTTCCACCTTTACTCTTTTTGCTCAAGATGCTTTAGCTATTCAGAGTCTTTTGTGGTTCCATACAAATTTTAGGATTTTTTTTCTATTTATGTGAAAAATGTCATTGGAATTTTGATAGAGATTGCATTGAATCTGTAGATCACTTTGGGTAGTATGGACATTTTTTTTTTTTTTTGAGACAGAGTCTCACTCTGTTGCCCAGGCTAGAGTGCTGTGGCATCAGCCTAGCTCACAGCAACCTCAAACTCCTGTGCTCAAGCGATCTTTCTGCCTCAGCCTCCCGAGTGGCTGGGACTACAGGCATGCACCACCATGCCCGGCTAATTTTTACTATATATTTTTAGTTGTCCAATTAATTTCTGTCTGTTTTTAGTAGAGACGGGGTCTCACTCTTGCTCAGGCTGGTTTCGAACTCCTGACCTTAAGCGATCCTCCTGCCTCGGCCTCCCAGAGTGCTAAGATTACAGGCGTGAGCCACTGCGCCCAGCCGAGTATGGACATTTTAACAATATTAATTCTTTCAATCCATGTACATGGGATATCTTTCCATTCATTTGTGTCTTCTTCAATGTCTTTCATCAATGTTTTATAGTTTTGAGTATACAGGTCTTTTATTTCCTTGGTGAAATTTATTTATAAGTTTTTTTTGTAAGTATTACAAATGAGATTTTTAAAATTTATTTTTCATATACTTCTCTGTTAGTGTTTAGAAATGCTACTGATTTTTGTATGTTAATTTCACATGCTACAACTTTACTGAATTTATTAGTTCTAACAGTTTTTTGGTGGAGTCTTTAGGGTTTTCTCTATATCAGATCATATCATCTGCAAACAGGGGCAATTTAACTTTTTCCTTTCCAATTTGGATGTCTTTTATTTCTTTTCTATTGCCTAATTGCTCTGGTTAGGATTCCCAATACTGTGTTGAATAGAAGTGGAGACAGTGGGCATTCTTATCTTGCTCCTGATCTTAGAGGAAAAGCTTTCAGCTTTTCACTGGTGAGTGTGATGTTAACTGTGGGTTTTATATAAAGGCTTTTGATTTCTGCATGCTAATTTGATATCCTATTATTTGAACGAATTTTCCTCTTGTTTGCAGTAGGTTGTTCACTGACTGTTTTGGGTTTTTCAGGTATATAATACTAGCTACCAAAAAATGACAAATTTTACCTCTTTTTTCCCCCTTTATTCCCCTTTATTATGCCTCTACTTGAATTTTTTTCTATTGCATTGGCTACCTCCAATACAATGTTTAAAACTAGTAGAGACAATGGGCCTCCTTATCTTGGTCCTGACTTGAGTGTGAAAACCTCTATTATTTCCTTATTAAGTAAGATGCTGTGCTTTGGGGTGATGATGTATATATATATATATATATATATATATATATATATATAAATATATATATATTTATCCTGTTAAGAAAATATCCATCAAGTCCTATTTTATTGATTATTTTTAACATAATTATCAACTCCTGAATTTATAAGTGGAAAAAAGTAAGTCACATTATTTATTTAAAAGAAAATCTGTTAATGTAGAATGTGACACATGATCGTGATCATTACAGGCAAATATGTTCAGGAATGTCTATCTCAGAAAGTTTATAATCCCAGGGAAGGGATGTCACATGAGCCAATCATAAGATAATTCAAAAGGCTCTAGGACAGAGGGCAGGGACAGCACAGTATAGTGGATCCCTGAATGAAAAAGACCCAGGTTTGAGTCCTAACTCTGTAATTGTGAACATGTACAAGTTATTCAGCCTCCATTTTCTTTTATGTAACAATCCTACCTTAAGGATTGTCATAAGTGTTTAGTGAGATAATTGCCCCTGGAGATTTAGTTCAGGACTTGGCACATAATAAATGCTTATTAAATGGTAGCTATTATCATTAAGTTCCAAAACAAGTAGTAAATATAATGCTATGAAGGGTTTCTGGAGGGGAGGGGCACTTGAGCCAGTTCTTGGAAAGTTGTGCAGGGTTTGAATAGACAGAGGGTTGAGAAAGAAAAAGAAGATTTTCCAGGTAGGAGGGAAAAGATCTTTGCAATTTAAAAGGTCATGCAAAAACAGTAGTTCATTTTAATTTGGAATTTTTAAAAGGTCCAATTACCTTTTTTGTCCAAGTGCCTTTTAAAAACATCATTATTTAAAATTTGATTTGCTCTCCTCATTACATTTTGCAGAATGCTTAAATATGAATAGCGTGTTTTATTATGCTTATGAGACAAAAACATTTTGAATCCAATTCCATGCTATCTATCTTTAAGGCCCCCACTGGCTTCTTAATTTCTTATAGTTTTTTGTCTAGCTGCTACTTTGCATTTTAATTTGACCTTGCCTTTTATTTATTTGCACTTATTACCAGAATGCTTTTTAAAATTAAATATTTTTGTATATTTTCTGGTCAGTAGTTGATGGCTGTTTATTACTGTAATTCATTTGTTCAGAAAAATGTACCACATCCCACATCCATCACAGAGTCATTAAGCGAATATATTATTTGGGAAGTTAATGAATGGAAAGAAAGGGAAAGGGCATCCAAAAGTGGTAAGGAGGTGAGGGAGGCAGTCATGGGGTTTATGTGAAGCACTCTCTCTCCACAAGCAGGAAGTATATAAAAAGCTTCAGGCTTTCCCTTTCCCTGACCTCCCCCCTCTACCTCGGCCCCCAGTCCACTGATCCAGTGGAAACTTCCATTAATCTCTTTTCCAGACTGGGGTTGGGAGTGTGGAGAGTGGTTGAACAAACATTTGTGGAATGCATTGATTGTCTTAGGTTGTGTTATCCAAGAAGCCCCTTGAGTCAAGAATTTGAATGCCGGTAGTTTATTTGGGAAGTGATCCTAGGAAACACCAATGGGGAAAGAGGAAAGTGAAACAGGAGGGAGAAGGAAGTCAATAAAACATGTTTTTTGTCAAGAACTGTAGAGGGTCATTCATTCATTTAAAATATTAAAAATAATAAATGATTACTAGAGAAATTCCAGAAAAGATATATATGTATATAGATTATATACTTATATAATGTTATATGATATAAATGTGAAGAGGGTGAAGGTTCTGAGGTATTACCCCACTTGCAAGCTAACAAGTTAGCTTCATAGATGCTGGCAGAAGATGGGAGACTCCTGGGTTAGAGGGAAATGATGTATTACTCATGGCACAGCAGGCAGCCCCCTACATCTTACAGTGGGGAATGGCCCAGATGAATGCGGCACATGCAGTATTTATCCCCAAATTTCTATCCCTTTTTGACTGGGGCTGTTCCTGGGAGCATTAACTCTGCGGCACTTCTGGTCCATTGATCATTCTACCACACCCCCTTGCCAGAGCCAGTCCTGACCAAAATGTGGAGTTGGCTTTGATTGCAAACTTCCCCTTCTCCAAACTTTCCCCAAGGTGACTGTCTATCTCCATCTTCCCCCAGGAGAAAATAGGTCCACATCTTCATGTGTCTTGGTCTCTTTTATTCCCAGTGAAGTCTGCCTTTGTAAACTCTTCATTTGCACTAGGGAGTAAATGGCTGGGAGCAGTTCTGTTGACACTGGAACTGGTATTAATGTTCTAAAGCTAAAGATACAAACACCTCATCTGGGGAAGACTTCAGATATCAGATGGCAGATGGAGGAGGCTATGGGATGGAGGGAAAATGCCCACTTCACCAAAGCTGGGATTTCCTGGATGATTCTCAGGTGCCCCAGGAAGATTAATGCCCTGCTCTGCTGAAGGCAGCCTCCTAGGCCTTGGGAAGAAGAGCCTGGTGACATCTGTACAGTCCCATTACTGTTCCCTCTGACTCAGCTCTGTACTGAATTACATTGATTTCTTGGTAACATTTACAGGGGCCCGCCAATCTTCCTACACTTACACCATGTCCATTTTCCTCTTCCTCCTCTCCCTAAATGACAGATCACTAGATGGAAAACAAAATTTACTTGTTTCAGATGGATGGGTCACAGCATGACCAAAGTACAGAGACTCTATTCTTCCTTCATCCCAGAACATTCTAGTGAGAGGCCCTGTCCCCCTTCTCCCACGACTTCCAGTCAGCTACCCCAGGGGATAGACAGCTCAGCATAGCTTATGGACTTGTGAATAGCTAGCACTGCCCTCAGGGCCAAGGAGCAGCATGGGTGGGAGGGACCTCAAGTTCCTAAGAAATGACCAGAGCTCTTTGGAGCTTTGCTCGAATGTCCAAAGTTACTGCTGTGGTACATGCTGCTGAGCTCAGTGTCTTTCCACCCTTGCTGAGGTCTGTCTGAATTTTGTTCACTCCATTTTTCTTTTCTCCAGGCTCACTCTGGGCAAATGAAATAAATACAGTTATGCATAGTGAAACAATGAGGATATGTTCTAAGAAATGCGTCCTTAGGCAATTTCATCATTTTGCAAACATCCAGGGGTGGGGAACCTGGGGCCTTGGGGCCACATGTGGCCTTTTGGATCCTTGAGTGTGGCCTTTTGACTGAATCCAAATTTTACAGAACAAATCCTTTTAATGAAGGTATTTTCTTCTGTGAAGTTTGGATTCGGTCAAGGGGTTGTACTTGGGGATCTGGAGGGCCACATGTGGCCTTGTGGCTGAGGTTATTGTCTGCAGGCAGTTGTAACACAATGGTAAGTGTTAAGTGTATCTAAACATAGAAAAGTTAATGTGTTGTACTAGGACGTTACCATGGCTACCACATTACTGGGCAATAGGAATTTTTCAGCTCCATTATAATCTCATGAGACCACCGTCATCTTTGTGATCCATTGTTGACTGAAATGTCATTATGTGGTACATAACTATATATATTAATATATTTCATTGTCCAATGTCTTTTCTTATTCATTAGATAATTAGATAATTATTTAGGGCACTTAGCACCTTGCCTTTTTTTTTTTTTTTTTTGGAGTTAGGTTCTCACTCTGTTGCCTGAACTAGGGTACAGTGGTGTCATCATAGCTCACTGCAATCTGAAACTCCTGGGCTCAAGCAATCTTCCTGCCTCAGCCTTCTGAGGGGCTGGAACTATAGACGTGTGCCACCACACTCAGCTAATTTTTTTTTTTCAGAGATGGGGGTCTCACTGTGTTGCTCAGGCTGCTCTCGAACTCCTGGCCTCATTTGACCCTCTTGACTTGGCCTCCCAAAGTGCTAGGACGATAGACATGAGCCACCGTGCCCAGCTAGCCTTGCTATTATTATTGTTGTTATTGTATCAGAGACTGTTCAGAGAAGATCCAATGGCTTCAGAAATATATTCTCATTTTGACATTTGTCTTTTTCCAACTTGAGTTAATTATCTGTGGACAATTATAACCATTTCTTCTAGACTGTCCAAAGTCAAGTCAGACATCTGTATATCCCAGGCAGTATTCTGCTTGGAACCTAATAAGTGCTCAATTAACATCCTTTTAGTTGAATCCACATTTCTTAAATGAGGTTTAGAGAGGTTAAAAGAATTGCCCAGGGCTAGTGTATCAGTTTCCTATCAAGAACATTTAATGAACATTTAAGAGGGCTTTAATGCAGGGAACTAGTTACAAAAGTGTTGGAAGTATTAAAGGGGAAAAAGGGGTTGGTGTGATTCAGACCCAAGGAAGCTGCTATTATTTCAGGGGAGAGGGTGTTACCCAATATCAGGAAGTTGCTGCCACATAGAAACTGAAGCTTACAAGCCCATACTACTGATATTACCTGGACCATTGCTGCCACTGCAGCTCCACAAACAGAATGGCTTCTACCTTCCTCCTGCCTTCTAATCTAACATGACTGCCTCCTGTTGTCAGAGTCCAACTGGCAAAGGAGTCTGGGAAATGTGGTCTGTAAGGCTTCCAGCCCTGGTGATATAACATGGAAGGTGAGTGTGGAGCTGAAGGTCAACAGACAATATCTAGGATAGATGATGGGGCCAGTGCTGATTCCACTGAACCTCCTGCAGTCGGAGAGATCTGCAGGAGAGGAGATAATCTCCATAATGGAACTTTTCAGCAGTCCCTTACATGAGAGCCTGGGACTCTAACGTGAGCCATCATCTTTTCTCAGAAGTTCATCAGAGAGAAGAGTGATAAATGGGAGCACAGCACATGCAGTAACCCCAACCTACTGAGAGTGCAAGTTCAAATGATTTGCGAATTTGGACCTTAGTGATCTTTTACTTTGCCCCCTTTCAAACATCTCTGAGATTGGGAAAGTCCACATTTATGGAGTGAATCTGGGCTGTGAAGAAAGCCAGATGTGATCTTGCACATGTTTATTGACCAGAATTATCCAGTCTGGTTGTCTCCACACAGCTTTATCTCATCAGATAATGGTTAATGTTTTCCCTGACACTGCCCATATGGACATGGCTTTGTGAAACCAATTCTCTCTTGCTGAAGCTGGGGCAGGGGCAGGAAAAGCAGAACTAGGTATGATTGCCCTGGCATTGCAAGCAGAGGTGGTTTTCCCTCTCTGTGCTGCCTGCTGCCCCAGCCTTAAACACAAGCTACAGAGCCCAAAGAGATCATGGCAGAGATTGGAGCAATATGTGACCAAGGCAGCCCTATTCGTCTTTGGCATACACCACCTTTGAAATAAATGAATGAGAAGAGATTAATGCTCTACCCCTCTGAACAAAAATTTACCACTCTGGTTTGTCATGAGAGAAAAAAAAATGCATAAATTTACTTGGCAGTGTCTTTAGTCTATCTGGAATTGATTTTTGTGTGTGGTGTGAGATAGGAGTCCAATTTACCTATTGTTTTTCCTTGTACACACAGAGATCCAATTGTCTCAGACAATTTATTGAAAAATACATCTTTTTTCACTGATCTGAAATAACCACCTCTGCTATATATCATGTCACTGATTTGTGTAGGCCTATTTCTAGGCTTTCTATTCTGTTCCATTGGTCTCTTTGTCTGTAGTACAATACCATACCACCTTAATTACTATACCTTTATATTGACTTTTTATCTGGTAGGGCAGTTCTCCTTGCCTTGTTCTTCTTCAGGAGTAATTTAGGTATTCTTGTCTATTTGCATTTCCATATAAATTTTGGAATCAGCTTCTCAGCTTCCACAAAATGTCTTTTGGGGTTTTGATTAGGTTTGCATTGAATCTATGGATCACCTAGGGGAGAAATGACATCTTTACAAGTAGTCTTCTAACCCGTGAACATGGTATATTTCTAATTCATTTTGATCTTTACTACCTCCTAATAAAGTTTTATAATTTTTTCCATAGAAAATCAAAACATTCTGTTTTCATTAATTTTCCCTGAAGTTGAGATGTACTTCCTGTTCACCTTTACATTAATGGAATAAATTCTTTGGGTGGGGCCTCCACATTGTTTCATTCCAGGAGGCATCATTCACATTTTTAGTGAGCATGTTGTAGACTACAGTATGAATGGTGGTCCTGGCATTATAGGAGAAGAATTTCCTATTAAACTTTCCACCTTGCGTGTGCCCTGAGCATAGTAACCTGTTCCCTGACAAGAAGTTCAAAGAATTGAGTAATGTTACTATAACAAAACTCCTTCCATTACTATTTACTTATTTTTTTTTTTTTTTTTTTTGAGACAGAGTCTCACTCTGTTGCCCGGGCTGTAGAGTGCCGTGGCATCAGCCTAGCTCACAGCAACCTCAAACTCCTGGGCTCAAGCAATCCTTCTGCCTCAGCCTCCTGAGTAGCTGGGACTATAGGCATGCGCCACCATGCCCGGCTATTTTTTTTTTACATATATTTTTAGTTGGCCAATTAATTTCTTTCTATTTATAGTAGAGATGGGGTCTCGCTCTTGCTCAGGCTGGTGTCGAACTCCTGACCTTGAGCAATCCACCCGCCTCGGCCTCCCAGAGTGCTAGGATTACAGGCGTGAGCCACCGTGCCCGGCCTGTGCAGGTACTCTTTACTCATGTGGCAGTGCTGTTCCCAGGCAAGATGAGGATTGCTGACATGAAGGGCAGGGTGTTTATGTCAGCATCTGATCCTGGCTTGAACCCCTCTCCCCAAGCTGGCAGGAATATGTAAATACTTGCAAGAAAAGATTATATAGAGAGTTACAAGTTTTACCCATTAAACCAGATCAGCTAAAAGAGTGTAGAAGTCGATAATTTTGGATATAAACCAAATAGCATTGGCCTGGATGGGTTCAAACAACTGTAAAAAATCAGTTTCACCTTTTGAGAACTGTGGTGAACAAATAGCATTTCCTCCAGAGGACTCAAATGGCTTGTAATCATTAACTCTAAACCGATCAGAGGTAGTGACTATTGATTATCTTTACTCTCTAGTATGGTCAGAGCGGTCTGAGCAATTACCTGAATAAACAGGAGACTTCAGTTTAGATCCCAAGACAGGCAGACCTATTGCTGGATCATTTGGGAGTTAATACCCGAGCCGTCTCTGGAGAAGGCTGCTTGCCCCGTGTTCCCCATGCTCGTTGACAACTAGGATTCCTTTGGTTACCCGTGGGACGTGGGCACAGAGAGGCGCAGCTTTCTGAGCTGGGACTGGACTGTCTGGAGGTGAGCCACAGATCGGAGGTCAGGGCTTGCTTTGGTCAGCTGAGCGCACTGAGGACCCAGGCTGCTGTGGTCCGTGTTGGCCGGAGAGTGTGAGAACCCAGGTTGGAGGTGACTGAGGAGGCCGTGGCAGAGAGGTGGTTGCTTCTTTACGTTGAAGTGGAGATCGCGTTCATTTAGAGGGCCTCTGTGATCTCCCCAGCCGTCAAGGGCTGGCTCCCTCTGTTCCAACCTCATTTTTCTGGTAGAGCAAACTCATATTTTCTGGCAACGCTGGCTTATTTTGGGTTGAGGCATCAAGGCATAGGTGATGCAGCCAGACTGAGAGGTCCGTTCTGTGAGAGGCCTGCTGACCTGTCTGACTCCCAGGGTCCTGTCTGCCCCCCTGGGGACAGACCAAGGTTTCGGCCTGGCAGCACCTCCTGTTCTCATTTAGGAGGGATGTTAGGTTTTTCCTCCCTACGTAGCCCATGTGGCAGACTCACATGTAACTCTGCTCTTTTTTCTTTCCCTGACTTGCAGTTCGTCTGATGATTGAAAATCCTTATGAGACCCGCTCTGACAGCTTCTACTTTGTTGACAACAAGCTGATAATGCACAACAAGGCTGATTATGCCTATAACGGGGGCCAGTAACTGCCTCAGGAATAGGCACGGGAGGTTCTTTGCTGCAGCCACAAGACCCTGGCACACAGAGGCGACTGAAGCTGCAGTTTGTCAACACACATCTGGAACCTTGCCCCAGGAGCCAAGGCTGAAGTGGCAGTTTCCTGTGCTCCAAGGGAGGTGCCATGCAGTGCTGTGTTCTCTTCTGCAGTATTTTTCCTTCCCCTTCTTCCCCTGCCCCTTAGGTCGCAGAGGTACTATAGTAAAGTAAAAGATTAGGATAAGGCTCCTGGAATCCAGATAGAAAAGTTGATTTTTCACGTAGTTCTAGCTGTTGACTGGTTGGTTGTCCTGACAAGCCTCGGTCTCTCCGGGCAAGGCTGTGCCCGGGTGAGAAGGCTGCGGCTGGGCCTGCCTGTAGTTCAGCAGCTCTCCTCCAGGTCCTGGCTGCTGTGGGAAGCTGGAGGGTAGGCGTCTCCAGGCACCGCCTCCTCTCACTTGCGGTGTCACCATCAGCGCAGTCTGCCCTCAGCCTGTGCTTTGTCTTAAACCAACTGGAAGGAACTTGCGGGGGGGTGGAGGGAAGGGATGGTGCCGAGGGTTGAGGCCTTACAGCACGGGCGATGCTGCCAGACTGAGAGGTCCGTTCTGTGGAGAGGCCTGCTGACCTGTCTGACTCCCAGGGTCCTTGGCCTGCCCTCCTGGGGGTAGACCAAGGTTTCGGCCTGGCAGTGCCTTCCTCTTCTCATCCTGACAGATGAGCTTGCTCTGCTTCTCCTGGCTCCTAACTTTTGAGCATCTCGTGAAATAGAACATGTCAGTTTTGCTCATGGAACGCCAATATCTCTCAAGGCCAGAGCAGGTGTCGGTGTATTTTGTTTTTTTATTTCCAAACTTCTTTATAGGAGATTTTATAAAATGTCAGTGGCGTTCGCAGCATATATGATGTGCGGGTAGAGTTCTGATGTATTAATCCAGCTCTCAGGGCTAAGCTGGCTCGTGTTGGGGGAAGTGTATGTATGAACCAGCAGTGACTTTAAAGGAGAGATTTGATTTTCTCTACACAGGGACAGCCTGGAGGAGGACTGGCTTTGGATGGGGGTTTGCCTCTGGAACTCTTTGTAGATTTCTTATTTAGGATGGTTTTCCTGTCTGCCTTTCTTTCTTTCTTTTTTTTTTTTTTTTTGAGACAGAGTCTCAATTTGCTGCCTGTGCTAGAGTGCCGTGGCGTTAGCCTAGCTCACAGCAACCTCCAACTCCTGGGCTGAAGAGATCCTTCTGCCTCAGCCTCCCAAGTAGCTGGGACTACAGGCATGTGCCACCATGCCCAGCTAATTTTTTCTATATATATTTAGTTGGCCAATTAATTTCTTTCTATTATTAGTAGAGACGGGGTCTCACTGTTGCTCAGGCTGGTTTCGAACTCCTGACCTTGAGCAATCCGCCCGCCTCGTCCTCCCAGAGTGCTAGGATCCTGTCTGCCTTTGTACTGAAGTAGTTTCTGGAACCATTCTGGCAGATCAGATCTAAGTAATGTATGTGCTGATCCTTTAAACTGCTAAGTTGGAATTGTTTTGGGTGTTTGGAAAGGGTGGAGTCAGTTAGGTGGCCTGTCAGAGTGATGTGTTCTCAGAAAAGCTTCCTTGCATGTCTCATGGAAGTGGGCTGCTTGTGTCCTCTGATCCTTATCCAGACTGTCACCTTAGCTCCCTGTGGTTGTCTGTGTGATGGCTCAGCCCAGGAGCTCAGCCCGGGATCCGTGACCCTCTGATAAGATGATGGATGTGGCCAGGGTCCATTTTAGCATTGATAGAAGGGTGTCAGTAGGGAGGGGCCCACGTGTGTGGTCAGTCACTGTGGGTGTCATAGTACCTGTGACAAGAGAGCTGTGACCCAAGGTGCTTGGGAGAAAGGCTGTGTGGGACCAGGGAAAGCAGAGACAACACTTTGCCACAGAAGTTCCTGTATGTTCATCCACTAGTGTTGCTCCCTGTTTGGATTCTAGAGTGTGAGTGGTTTTGAACTTTGGCCCAGAGCTGTGTGCTGGGCCAGAGTCTTGGTGATGCCATATGTTGGCAGCTTTCACACTGAGAAAGCCTAAGTTTACCCCCCTGTGCTGGCACTGGGTTCAACCCTGAGGGAGGGAAGAGACCGTGCACCCTGTGGAGTAGGTTCCTCATCACCAGACTTGGTGACTTTCAAAACTGGATTTGGTTACAAATACGGTGCCTTACGTGTGACTCTGTCTCTTAGGCAGCTGGGGAAAGCTATATTGCTGTTGTTACCCTCTCCTCGTCTGCAGACAGACATCAGCACTGTCTTCTTACCTTCTGTTTCTCATTGTGGCTTCTCAAATGGGATTTGCATGTTCCTGTCAAGCTTAACAATCCCTTCTCTCTGTGACAGACGCCCAGTTGGGAGAGCTTCTACTATTTGATATTTACATAATATTTAGGATGTGGTTTCTGAAGCTGCTCATTTGAGTGTGTTTTGGAAATGTGCCCCCAGGCAGCCCGTCTCTAGTTCACTAGTGGACTAAAGCTGTCTCTTATCCTCAGCGACAGCTTTGCCTGGGCAGTGGACTCGGAGGATGGGGCGGTGAGCACTCTGGCTTGAGCAGCGCTGCTTCCCCTTTCCTAGTAGCTAGCCTCGGTCTCACTGGACACCATTTGAGACCAAGCACTCGGTCTGTGCCCAGCTTGCCAGGGATTTGCCACTTTCTGCTCATGAAGGTCTGGTGTTCTATATCTAGGGCTCTGGATTCCTGTGTCTAGCTGCTCAGGAAATCTTGAGAAGCATTACCACTCTGGGGTATTAACCAGCGTGAGTTTGAAATTCAAGCGTTTGCACCTGAGTTGGGGAAAAAATTGGAAGTCATACCTTCTCTGAACATAACAGAACCAATCAGGCAGTGAAGCAGGCTGCCATGTTATTAAGGCATCCAGACAGTTGATGGCAGGTATCTTGTGGGTGATACGACGAGAGGGGAAAAAACTACCTGCATGGGGGACTGTGCCCTCTGTTAAGAGTTGGCATCTGAGAGGCAGCTCCTCCAGGGAACGCATCCCAGCAGAGTGGCAGGCCTGCCTGGTGCCATAGGACCTACTGCCTGCACCCTCTCCCCTCCAGTCTTGCTCCTGTCCCTCTGCCTTAAAATCTCCTGGAGGGGGCCTTTCTTTTCCTATACAGCCTTTGGGCTAAGATGCCCTTCTAGCTTCTCCAAAGAAGATCCTGGTTTATTTTATTCTATGTTCTAAAGGGTAAACAGAAGAAATAACACCTAAAAGTAGCCGGAGGCTAAATTAGGCTGTTGTCTCCCTATGTGCTAGCTCAAAACTATCATGTAAAGAAAGCATTTTTCAGGGGCCTGTGCTTCCTGAAGACACCTCAGTCTTTGGGCTGTTTGATTTCCAATACATAGGAACAATGATTTGGTGGTGTTTGGGGCTAACTATAGACTGGCGATTCTTGAAATGGCAGTGATAGGACAATCTTCAACTTATTTTTTCGGTTGAAGTGGAACTCGTTTCTGGAATGGATTTAATAGGTTGTGTCTAATGTACAAATTGGGTGAGTCCTCCCTAGGGCGTCCTGCCACCCTGGTAGGCTCCCAGGGTACTCTTCTTTTTTTTTTTTTTTTTTAGTAGAGACGGGTTCTCGCTCTTGGCTCAGGCTGGTCTCAAAACTCCTGAGCTCAAGCAGTCCTCCCACCTCAACCTCCCAGAGTGTAGGATTACAGGCTTGAGCCACTGAGCCCAGCCTCTTTTTTTTCTCCCTAAAGTCACTTTCTTTTAGTGGCCAGTGTCACTATGACATCAGTGAGGTTTGGGGATAGGGACAGTGTGTCCTAAAATTCACAGCATGGCTCCTTGGCAATGCACAAGGATTCCTGTTGCAGAGGGTGCTGCTGTACCTGGTGTAGGAGCCTAATCGTTGAACCATTGTGTTACTCACATTCCATGTCACAAAACAGCCACAAGAAGGATCTGGTGAAGGTGGATTTACCCCTTGTTTTGCAAAAGATCATGTGAAGTCATTGAAGTTGTGAAAGTCTATTTTTTTCCTGTAAATCTATTTTTCACAGAGTATAGGAAACATCAATGACCTGATCTAACCTTCTTCCTCTTTCCCACTTCACCCAAGATCCTCATTGCTGTTTGTATTGTCTTTGTGTCCAGAGTTAACTGGGTGACTTATTTGTATAAAATGTTATTTTGTCACAAGATGGTAATAAAAGGAAGATTTTCACAGTATGTCTACCCTGTCTTGTCTCCTGACTGGGCCCCTTGTGTTCCTGGGGGGAGCTGGTGTTGGGTGGGGATGGGTTCCTATCTTGGGGGGTTTCTCCTATCTTGGCTGTCTTGGCTCCTATACGTGGGCTTTCTGTAATTAGTTATAATGAGTTGGTGTAATATTAATAGCTGGTTTCTAGGGTGATTGGGAAATAGTATTGTGCTTTAGGTTTAATATTTTTGCTTTATATTTTGCCAGGGTGGCTTTAAGAATTGAAAATTTACATACATGTTTTAAAAGTAGGCTTATTAAGTTATACTTTTAACTATAGTAAAATTTGTCTCACTTAAGAGTACAGTTCGATGCGTTTTGACAAAATGTGTAATCTTAATACCCCATCACAATAATGATATAGGACACTTCCATCACACCCACTCAGAAAGTTCCCATGACACCCTGTGTTTGCAGCCAGTTCCCTCCCCTCGCCCCAGCTTCTTGTAACCATCAGCTGATTATATCTCTACTGGGAAAGCTGTATACTTTTAACATAAAACATCCATTTTTACGGTTAAAAATACAGTTCTAAAATGAGAGTCTGGCTTAGGTGCTCTGTGGTACCTGAAACTATTCTTAATTGGCCTCTGCTCACAAACATGATTCACTTAATTTCTGCCTCCTTTCTCCTACTTTTTCATCTTTTCTTCCTCCCAGGGCTGGTGCCCAGGTGGGATGACTTAAAGGTGAGGAAGACCTCAGATCATTTCCCCGTGACAGTTATTTGACTTTAAAGTACTGTGGATTTAGAGGCTTTTTTTTTTTCAATGCATTTTTTTTTAATGAAAGGTAACATTGAGGACTTTGTTACATTTTTCAGTTGTTCTCTCTTTTTGTAGGAAGTAGAGCAAGGTCTTGGAGGAAGACAGAATTTTTGGCATGGGGACAGATGACTGGCTGAGGTTTTTGGGAGAAGGAGGTATATGTGGGTGCCTAGGAGAGTGTGGGTGGTGCCCAGGAGGCTGTGGGAGTCAGATTTGCACCTGTGTCAACAAAAAGACCCTTGGGGGGCATGTGAAATCAGTGTTGTTTCTTGGGCAGGCTGAAGGTGTCCTAGTGAGGATGCCAAGGGTCAAATGTATGGCTGCCATCAGGGCTTTGCTCCCCAGTTAGGAGTGAGACAGACAGGGCTGCAGTGGAGGAGAGGTAGCAGCACCACCCCACCTTCACAACCTCTGGGGAAAAGGGGGGACATGATACATAAGATAATTTCAGATGTGAAGTGCCGTGAATAAAAAGAACGATGGTCAGAGAGCAAGTAGGTGAGAAACATGGGCCTGCTGTGGTCAGGGCAGGCCTGGGTGAGACCCCAAAGAAGAGGCGTATTCCATGCAGAGGAACAGGGAGTGTAAAGGCCCAGAGGCAGGAGCAAGTTAGTGGGTTTTAGAGAAGAGCTGCGTATGTGGCTGGAGCAAAGACTGCCAGGGAACACTAAGCGTGGGGCCAGAGAGGTAGTCAGGGACAGGTCCTAGAGAGCTTTTTAGGCATGGAATTGGATTTTAGGGGAGATGAGCCCGCGAACGAAGCCATTACGCCCAGGATTGCCATCTTATTTACGCTTTAAAAAGAGCTCTATGGCCTTTCTGCAAGGCTCTTCTTGGCTTTGGTCTAACATTTTTACTAACGGATGAGAGCATGGACCGGGCTTAGCAGACTTACCTCTGAGACTTGAGGTGCGCAGGAAACATCTGTTTATCTTCTTGGGCGGCCCCGCTCCCGGGACGCCCCGCCCCCGGGACGCCCCGCCCGTTTCGCCCCTTCTCCCGAGGCTCGAGGGGTGTGGCCTCTGCCCCGCCGGCCCCACCCCCTCAGTCCGGAACCGCGCGCTTGCAGTCGGAGGTCGAGGAGGAGAAGTCCAGCGCCGTGTCCGTCTGTTATCCATGGCCGCCTCGCTGCTCTTCCGGGCCTGCGGCCCCCTCCGCAGAGGTGAGTGTGTTCGGGCTCCGCACGGCCGGGCCGCGGCCCGGGCCAGCCGAGCGGGCGGGGGTCAGGGCGGGCGGGGGGAGCACCCTCCCAGGACGCGCGCGGCCTTTGCCCCAGTTCGGCCGCTGGGGACCTCGGCTCCCGCTCGGACCCCCACCACCTGCTTGACCCCCATGCCAGCTCACTTCTCACGGCTGCACCGCACCCACTTCCCTCATCTCACCCCGCGGAGGTTCAGGGTGCACCCTCCCTCCGGAGCCGGGCTGGGGCATGAACCAGAGCCAGACTCGCATCAATGACCTTGGGCAAAGCGCTCGGCCCCACTCGGCCTCAGTTGGCCCGTGTGTAGAATGGCCACAGTGAAGTAGTTGCTGGAAGAATTAAATCACAGGATATGTAAAGCACTTAGTACAGTGCCTGGCATGCAACAGGTGCTCTGTAAATGTTCGCTATCGTTGATTTTCTTTGTTTTTTTGTTTTTGTTTTTGAGATAGGGTCTTGCTCTGTCGCCCAGGCTGGAGTGCAGTGGCATCATCATAACTCACTGCAGCCTCCAACTTCTGGGCTCCAGCAATTCTCCTGCCTCAGCCTCCGGAGTAGCTGGGACTACAGGCACACACTACCATGCCTGGCTAACTTTTATATTTTTTGTAGAGAGGGGGTCTTGCTATGTTGCCCAGGCTGGTGATTATTTAATATAATACCTTTTTTGTCTTACCATTTGTCTCCCAAGATAGCAGCAGTGACACATATGGCCAAGGCTTCCTTTGCCTGGTCTGCTCACCCTGGATTATAAGAATAAGGGGAAATTGAGAGCTGTGCTAAGTGCTACTGTTAGTGTTTCTTTAGCCCTCCCACTCCCAGAAGTTCCCAGGACACTAGTATTGTCTTCCACATTTTATAGAAACTGAGACTCGCGGAAGTTGAAACCCTTGCCTGAGGCCACAGAGCTGAGGTCTAATTATAATTGGTGTTGGCCAGGCGCACGGTGGCTCACGCCTGTAATCCTAACACTCTGGGAGGCCGAGGCCGGTGGATTGCTCGAGGTCAGGAGTTCGAAACCAGCCTGAGCAAGAGCGAGACCGCGTCTCTACTATAAATAGAAAGAAATTAGTCAAACAACTAAAAATAGGAAACAATTAGCCAGGCATGGTGGCGCATGCCTGTAGTCCCAGCTACCTGGGAGGCTGAGGCGGGAGGATCGCTTGAGCCCAGGAGTTGGAGGTTGCTGTGAGCTAGGCTGATGCCATGGCACTCACTCTAGCCCAGGCAAGAGAGTGAGACTCTGTCTCAAAAAAAAAAAAAAAGAAAAATAGCAGTGGCTCATGCCTGTAATCCTAGCACTCTGGGAGGCCGAGGCGGGAGGATCGCTCAAGGTCAGGAGTTCGAAACCAGCCTGAGCAAGAGTGAGACCCCCGTCTCTACTAAAAATAGAAACAAATTAATCGGCCAACTAAAAAAATATATATAAAAAAAAAATTAGCCGGGCATGGTGGCGCATGCTTGTAGTCCCAGCTACTCGGGAGGCTGAGGCAGAAGGATCGCTTGAGCCCAGGAGTTCGAGGTTGCTGTGAGCTAGGCTGGCGCCACGGCACTCTAGCCCGGGCAATAGAGTGAGACTCTGTCTCAAAAAAAAAAAAAAAAAATAAAGAAAGAAAGAAAAATAATTGGTGTTATACAGAGGATTGATTGACTCAGTGAATGTGACGTGTTTAGTGAGCATGCTAAGCTTTCGCTTAGTGTGGGGTTTTTCAGCCTCGGCAGTATTGACATCTTGGGTTGATAATTCTTTGTTGTGGGGCTGTCCTGTGCATCATAGTTTGTTTAGAGGTATCCCTGACCTCTACCCACTGGATACCAGTAGCATTCCCATCTCCAGTTGTGACAGCCCAATGTGTCTGCAGACACTGCCAGGTGTCCCCAAGGTGGCAAAATCCTCCCTGGTGGAGAACCACTGTTATTATCATTATCCAAGATCTCTTGCATTCTCCTTTCTTGCTGGCAGCCCTCCACCCTCAGGACTGGCGACAGTTACACACCATCTACCAGTCTGTGGAACTGCCTGAGACACACCAAATGTTGCGTCAGACATGCCGGGACTTTGCTGAGAAGGAGCTGGTTCCCATTGCGGCCCAGGTGGATAAGAAACATCTCTTCCCAGCAGCTCAGGTGAGAGCACAACCATGGTGATGGCGGTCTGCCCTCGGCTCCAGGGTGAGTGGTGGCAGTGACCCAGTCCAGGAGTCCCAAGACAGGGCCTGGGTCCCAGAATACGCTCTTGAAGTTTCCCTTGTCCAACACGTGGCTCATAGCCAGGATTTAACTTCTGGAACAACCGGGCAATCTGCTTATTATGTGCCAGGCAGTGTGCTAATATTAATAGTTAATAGACTTCTCGCCACATGCTGGGCACTGTTCTAGGCACTTGAGGTGGGTTATCTTGTTCCTCACACCAGTCTTGTAAGGTGAAGGCGCTATTATTATATACCCCATTGTACGATAGATGAGATTCAAACTTATGGGTGGGTTAGATAATGTACCGAAGGCCATGGACCGAATGAGCTGTAGAGCTAGGGCTGGAGCTGTCTCCTAGCAGACCCCGAGCTCCCCATCAGCACGCTTCCTCCCGTGCCTTGTGTTCCTCCGTGTGCATTCATTTCCTCGGCAGTTACATGTTTAAGACGCTCCTGCCGTGTCCCATGACCTGGCAAGACATCTGGCACGTGGTGTAAACACTCAGTAGACATTTGCTGAATGAATGATTTGAGAAAGGGCGAACCTTCTGGCCTCCCCTCCTTGCCTGCTTTTCCACCCAAGGAATTCAAGAGTCGTGGGCCCCGTTTCTATGTTTTGTAGGTTCTGGGGCCACTCGTCCTTATTCTCAGTGGATCGTGTGTGTTCAGTGTGTTGGGCGTTGTGCCTGGGCTGGGGGCACGAGCTGAGTAGGCAAGTGGCGTTCTGGGCACCCAGAGTGGTTGGGCAACTTACAGGTATTAGATGTTACCATGTGTCATCTCGTTTAATCCCGAAGACACCCCTACCTAATCTAGTCTGATCTCCATTTCGCTTTCTGGAGTGATTGTGAGGATTATGTCAGATAATATATGCCAAGTTCATGGTGGGTGGTACTCGAAAAATGGTAGCTGTTAATACTATTATTGCTGTTTTCATTACGGTTGAGGAAATTGTAGCATAGAGAAGTGAAGTGACTTTCTAAGAGTTACTGGTCTCTGGAGTAGCTATAATTCATGGCCCAGGTATGGCCGGCTCCAAAACCCTTCTCCATCCACTGTCTAGGTTGTTGTCCCAGAAGCCAAGCTGGCAGGCAGGGAAGCCCTGTTCTAGCTGGGAACGTTGTTTTCAAGCCCCACCTACCCCTACCTGCCTGCCCTCCCCCTCCCCCACTCCCACACAAGCACACGCGTGTGCGTGACTCGGTAACCTCAGGTCGGCCATCCCTTCACCTTTCCCCTTAGCGGATGTGAAAAAACTCTAACTCTTTGCCAGGAGAGGAAGGGAATCAGCAGAGAGGCCACTGAGAAGCAGGAACAGTTTAGAGGCGCGTCCCCCAAGGCCACTGATCAAGACATGGCTCTTTGTCAGGGCTGTTCCTACCAGACGACAGACAGCCTGATTTATTTGGCCTGTATTGGACTCCTTCCAGTGGTCACTAGTATTCCAGTAGATTTGCCCTGTGCAAGAAAGCTGCTAGTAGAAGCAAGACTTTTACCCTCCTGCTCTTAAGTTAGGCCTCTGGCTTTCTACTGTCCTCCTTGCCTGTGGGGCAGGGAGGTTGCAGGATAATCCTCCCAGTTGTGGCAGACACGGGGACCGAAGAAGGACGTCACAGACAGCAGCCTCGTTCCCTTCTGGCATGTCGAGGGATGCACAAAGGTAACTGAGAGTAGTGATAACCTGTATTGTGTTTTATCTTTTTTTTTGAGATAGAGTCTCACTCTGTTGCCCAGGCTGAAGTGAGTGCTGTGGCGTCAGCCTAGCTCACAGCAACCTCACACTCCTGGGCTCAGGTGATCCTCCTGCCTCAGCCTCCCGAGTAGCTGGGACTACAGGCATGCGCCACCATGCTCGGCTAATTTTTTCTATATATATTTTTAGTTGGCCAATTAATTTCTTTCTAATTTTAGTAGAGGTGGGGTTTCGCTCTTTCTCAGGCTGGTTTCGAACTCCTGACCTTGAGCAATCCACCCGCCTCGGCCTCCCAGAGTGCTAGGATTACAGGCATGAGCCACTGCGCCCAGCCCAGAAGGAAGTTTCTAGCTTGACATTTCACAGTTGGTAACTAGAGGAGCCAGAATCCAGACTTCTGAGTCCACCCCCGGCCTATAGTAGGTGTTTAGTTAGTGATTTCTAATATTTTTTCCCAAAGAATTTTTTCCTCCAAAAAAGGTGGCTTCATGGGGGAGGGTCAGGGGAAGAACTGAGAACAGATAGGCCGGGAATGAGGTCGCTTGCCAGTCCTGCTCATTGGGCTGATTTTGTAACCGTAACTGAACTTTACTCTTTTTATGTCCAAACAAACAAGAGAAACTGTTATGAATTTACAATGCCATTTTGTTCTAAAGGGAAATAGGAAATAGAATGGTATTTCCAACTGATTTTGAACTCCTTAACTGTGAAACTTACGTATGTATATTTATATGGTTAAAACTGAGCCCAGGGCTGGGTGCGGTGGCTCACACCTGTAATCCTAGCGCTCTGGGAGGCCGAGGCGGACGGATCGCTCAAGGTCAGGAGTTCAGAACCAGCCTGAGCAAGAGCAAGACCCCGTCTCTAATAAAAATTTAAAGAAATTAATTGGCCAACTAAAAATATATAGAAAAAATTAGCTGGGCATGGTGGCGCATGCCTGTAGTCCCAGCTACTCGGGAGGCTGAGGCAGGAGGATCGCTTGAGCCCAGGAGTGTGCGGTTGCTGTGAGCTAGGCTGACGCCACAGCACTCTAGTCCGGGCAACAGAGTGAGACTCTGCCTCAAAAAAAAAAAAAACAAAAAAAAAAACTGAGCCCAGTTTCTTCTCATCCGCTCAGC
>CAUYRT010058164.1:0-13212 GCA_963574885.1 Lepilemur ruficaudatus | reverse complement strand
TGAGTGCCGTGGCGTCAGCTTAGCTCACAGCAACCTCAAACTTCTGGGCTCAAGCAATCCTTCTGCCTCAGCCTCCCGAGTAGCTGGGACTACAGGCATGTGCCACCATGCCCGGCTCATTTTTTCTATATATATCTTTAGTTGGCCAATTAATTTCTTTCTGTCTATTTATAGTAGAGACGGGGTCTCACTCTTGCTCAGGCTGGTTTCGAACTCCTGACCTCGAGCGATCCACCCGCCTCGGCCTCCCAGAGTGCTAGGATTACAGGCATGAGCCACCGCGCCCGGCCTATCAAGACGTTTTTAAAGATAAAGTAGTCAAACCGTTTATGTTTTGCTAAAGCACATTGCTTATGACTCTTTGGCCTCAAACCAAACCCATTTTCTTGACGAATCTTTGAACTTTAAATGGTCTTCTCCTTGTTCTTACCACTGCATAGAGCAGGGTGAAATTGCCATTGTAGGGTTTTTAATTATGGCAGGAAAAATTATATTAAAATGTAAATATTTACAACCCTTTGACTTTTCTATATCCATAGAGATAAAGGACCCTTTGTTTGGGGCACTAATTTGTGCCCTCTTCATAATGGTGAAAACTAAAGAAATGTTTACAAGGGCCATTGAATTGGGGAGAGTGAAGTAGGAGAAGACAAGAAAAGGAAAGATCCCCAAACTGAAACAGCCGTCATGAGAAGAGCACTTTTATGAGAGAGAGGAAAGAAACATAACTAATACTGGGCTGTGTGGAACTTTGGAAAGAGATGAGTGAAAAGAAGCTTTTGAGGAAGTTCTATTACATATAGACAATGGTATTGCCTTTTGGACCTCCCTTCAAAAAATTTCAAGTCAATTGCTTTTTTTTTTTTTTGAAAGGATTTTCACAGGGTCCAGATAGGATTAAGCAAGGAGTGAGAAGACCTAGTTTTACTCAAGCTACTTAAAGGTTTCTGCCAACTTTCTGTATATGTGTGTGCATCCCAAGCATTTGAAAAATAATTTTTGTGGGCTACATGTATCATCTCACCAAATACCCTTTATATCTCAAATCTCACATTTCTATCTTAAGATTCTGTTTTGCACCTTCAGCTACTTCCTTGACAGCTGACAGCCCTAGCTTCATGTCTTATTGATATGCAAAATGCTTAAAATTAAACTTTCCTGTCCCTAAAACTAGTGTCTTTTTTAGAATTATTGATTATCTGTACAGATTCTCAGTTATACCAGTATTTTCCTGCATCTCTCAAGACAAACATCTCAGGACCTCCTTCTGCTCTCCTTATGTTCTTGCCTCCGTCCAACTTTGTTATTATTACTAGTGTTACGCAGTTAATCATTGCACACAGATGTGTCGAGTACTGATTGAGGTATGGCAGATACAGTGGTGAAAAGAACATAGGCTCCTAGGTCAAAGATGGCCAAAAACATGGGATGATTCTCCTTTGGAATCTCTCACATCCATGTCTTTAGATTCTTGCTACCACAGTCATAGTTTAGACTATCATTTATCTATCCCTGGGTGATTGCTGTCACCTACAACCCGGACTCTGAAATCAGATTCACCCCTTCTCATCAACCTTCTAAGCTTCCACACTGTTTCTTTACTAAACTTTAATCTTTCTATTTTTTTGCTCAAAAGCATTGCATGATAGACCATAATTTAAAGCATAAACTCAGTCTCTTTACCTTGCATTCAGACACCTTAAAGTCCAGTCCTGACATTACTGGTTAACTTTATCTCTTCCGTGTGCACATTGATGTACGTTCTTCTATTCCTCACACTCTCAACATGACTATGACGTTATTTCTGACACATATTTGTTCCTTGGGCATGAAACTTTTTCTTCTCTTCTCCACATTTATCTGGACGCAAAACCTACCTTATTGTATGAAAACCATTTTAGAACCCATATTTGTAGAATAGTTCACAACTCTTTGAATACATTCACATTATCTCATTGATTATCTCATTTGATACTCAGGATAATAGTAGGAAAAGCTGGTTTCAGTTTGGCCAATTTATAGATGAGGAAACTGAGTCAAAAAAGGTTATGAATGAGAGGATGAGTGAAAGAAATTTACCCAGAAAATTTGAGCCTTCGTTTTTTTCCAGATTTTTCCACTACGCTATGCATTTAACCAGCTAAATCTTGTACTGAGTTTAGAAGTTTAACAAATGGCAAATGAATCTTCCTAAGGGAAACTTGCAGTGCTTGTCCCCTAGTGTAGATAACTTGGTCAACGAGGAGTCTATGTGACACAAACGCTCTGTTGTGGGATTCACTGTATCTCTCTGAAAAGCACATAGCCCTTTAGTTTTCATTTCATCTTCATCTCCTTGCCTAGGTAAAAACAACTGTAGATTTAACACCCCGAGACTCCTTTTTATTCTCAGATTGATGTGGATGATGTTAAACTAGACTTGCCAACATCAGGTTATGAATTGAGACTCAAACTGAACCCCGGGGACGACTCAGAACAGTTGGTGTCAACTGGAATATGATGAAATCCTGTGAGAACCGAATGGGCTATAAAAACACTGCAGCTAGGCCACAGCAGCAGGGAAAACAGAAAGATCTTACAAAAAAAAAAAAGGAAGAAGAAAAAAAACAAAAAGAAGAGAAATTGCTCTGCATACACAACCAAAAATTGTTGCTTGCTTTACATAACTCTCTGACTTAATATAGTCAGTGAAAAAACTGCTTTACCTCAGCTTTTTTAAAGTAAATTTTGCAATTCTTATGCTAACATGTATATTTTTTACTTTTTAAGTATATAATGGGAATGGCTACTTTTTTGTCAAAATTGCACAGAGAACAAATATTCTCTTAATTGCTATTCATAGAAAAAGTCATTTGTTTTGAAAAATAGCTTTCTTGTCTGAATAAATGAGAATCATAATTTATTTTTCACATGTGAATATTTAAAACTTTTGTATTCTGAATATAAAAAATCCCAATAGCACAAAGCATGAAAGGTAAGAGAAAAATAAATGACATTAATGAGTCCCTGCTACGTGCCCACATCTTTACCTTATCTTGTTTTATTTGGCAACAAACTCAAATGTAGATCGTTTAGACTACATTTTAGAAAAAGGAATGGAGGTACAGAGAGATTAAGTAACATATCTGAGAGCTCTCAACTAGAAAGTGGCAGAACTAGAGTTCAATAAGGGTATGTTTCACTCAAACCCGGTGCCTCATCCACTGAGCATAGCACTTGGCACATACACAGTGATCAGCAAATTGTAATCAAATAGAAATTTCTGCAAAAATGAAGTTTTTTTCCTACCTATAAAGAAATAATGGAAGTGAAAATAATCTGAAAAGAAGTATGTATTTTTGTAGGCAAGTTGTTAAAAAGCATTTCCAGCAATCTGCAAAAATGATATTCTTTCTGCTTTCATTAGAAAACACTTGGCAGTGAAAGAAACCAAATTAAATTTACTAATCCTCAAAGATTATGTTTACTTTTCCAACTAACATAGACATAGAAAGTAAGATGGAAATAGGCCATGGGAATGAGTAGAAGCTTTCCATCATCTTTCAAAGGAAAAGAAGTTGCCCTTTACTGAATGGAGAAGAATGACAACATCAGTAAAATCCCATGCCATTCTCCTCAGCCTGTTTTGATGCTGGCATCTAGCAGTCAATCATTATGCCAGAAAAACTAGCACTGTGGACAAACTGCCTTGTTACTTTGAATGAAACCTGTGGCAGCCTAGCTAGTTGTAACTTTGCAGCTTTAGTTTCTTCCTGTGTATTTACAACCTTAATGGCATCAATGGAAGATGCATTTTTGTTTCTGTCTAAAATAACTTTTTGCTATATTTTATATTTTACCATTAAACTTTTTTTCTGAATGGTATTTGAATTCCAGGGAGAAAGGGTCTGTAGTAGCATTATTCATAGTCTAAATGTTTTATTGACGCTGGCATTAAGTGAATGTTATTTGTTAAGACACTGATTAAAATGACAGGTCCTGAAGTCTGACTCATGAGGGTCAAATTCCAGCTTTGTAATTTGATAGTTGTGTGAGTTAGGTCAAATTACTTAATTTTTTTATGTCTCAGCTTCCTTATCTATAAAATGGGACCAGTAAAAATATTATCAATGTGGCTCACACATAAGGTTATTACAAAGATTAAATAATATATCACTTTGAAGCACTTACTAATACTTGTCAAATAATAAACAGCAATGAATATTAATTTATTGCTATAATTTGGATGATTGTTCTTCAAATTTCATGTTGAAATTTGATCCCCAATGTTGGAGGTGGGGCCTCATGGGAGGTGTTTCGGTCATCGGAGTGGATTCCTCATTAATAGCTTAGTCCATCCTTGCTTCTGACTCTGTTAGTTCCCTCAAGAGCTGGTTGGCCCCTCACTCCTCTTTCTCTCTCTCTTGCTTCCTCTCTCACAATGTGATCTCTGCACACACCAGTTCCCCTTCATCTTCCACCTTGAGTAAAAGCAACACGAAGCCCTCACCAGAAGCAGATGTTGGTGCCATGCTCCTTGTACAGCCTGCAGAACCATGAGCCAAATAAACCTTTTTTCTTTATAAATTACCCAACCTGAGATATCCTTTTATAGCAACGCAAATGAAACAAGACACATTATTGGTGTTATTATTTTATATCCAATTATCCATTAAAATACTCAGGAGAGCTTAGCAAAAGAGAAATATAGAAATCTACTTTGAAGGTTGACTAGTGTCTCTGTAGGAAGGCCAGACTGTTGTCCTTTCTGTGTCCTATCTCAATAAGCCTGGTGTAGGTGTGTTACTCGACTTAATTCAACCTCATTGAAATTGGTTCACAAGAGTATGAAAAGATATTCACCAATTTCATTTCAAATGAAATTAAACTGAGTAGCACCAGTGATGACACTCTGTAACTGTGCTAAGGACTCTGCATATTAATACAGCCTCTGACCTCTGCATCAGAGAAGGGACAACGAATTTACTCAAGGCAGTTAATCTTCACATAAGGGTGAGTTTTCTATGTATTTTAAAAATGGGGTAAAGTCCCATAACAATATCTCTGAGAAATATAAATTATAAAGTTAAAGTCAAAGGGAACATTATTCAGAAAATTCAGGAAAAGAACTCCAATGGTCAGCCCAGGCTGCCACAACAAAGTGCCATACACTGAATGGCTTAAACAACAGAAATTTATTTTCTCACAATTTCTTAGGCTGGAGAGTTCAATATTCAGTTTCTGGCGAGGGCTCTTTTCCTGATAGCAGATAGCTGTCTTCTCATTGCGTACCCACATGACAGAGAAAGAAAAAGAGCTCTGATCTCTCTCTCTTTTTTTTTAATAAGGGTTCTTGCCTTGTCAGGATTAGGGCCTCACCCTTATGACCTCATTTCATCTTAAATATCTCCAAAAGGCCCTATTTTTAAATACGAGGTTACATTGGGGGTTAGAACTTCAACATATGAGTTTGCAGGAGGCAGGGGGGCATAATTCAGTCCATAGCAAGAATATAGATCTGAAAAAATTTTGATTATGAAAATAAGAAAAAAAAAGAGCTTCATATTTTAGAACTCAGAAATGTGTACACCCGAAGGGAATAGAAGATGATGCAGGCTTCATGAAACCGGAGCAGGTAGCCAGAAGCAGCAGACTGGCAGAGAAGAAGAAAGAGTGCCAGGAAATGGAAGATGAAGTGGCACTGCTAACATCTTTAACCCAGAGACTTCTAATTATCTTACTAAATCACTCAGGTGAACTAGTTATTCCTGAAATCCTCAATCTAACAAAGAGTTTAATGCATTTTCCTTAACATCTAGTGCATGGTTTAATTGCAGATTTTCATGAAGAGAAATAGAATTTTAGAAAAAGTTTTCAAAGTGTAGTATTTGGTCTGAGGAGGGATGTGGAAAGAGAGAGACATAGGAGAGAAAAGGACATAAGCAGATAAAGGAAAATGAATAAAGAAGGAAGTTAATAAGGTGTGACAAGTCAGAGACAACTCAAGATGGAAATGAAGAAGTATTAAGAAGAAATCGGTTTAGGAAGGAATAGAAATAAAGTAAATGATAGGAAAAAGGGAACAGCCAAAGGATACCCTGAGACGAGCACTTACAGCATTATCAAATATTAAAAGATGATCTGAATAATGATACAGTCAGGAGAATAATAAAAATGAAAAAATCAAAAACAGGTTCAAATAATTGTTCCATAGCATTTTAATAAAATCTTGCTGTGTTTTTCTGTAAGTTACTTTAGGAACGGCCTCTGTCTTACGTTGTCTTTTATCCCCACTATGCCTTGTGAGCAAATTGTGCCCCACAAATATTAATGGATGTTTGGATTAAATAAATATTGATTATGTTCTTACTGCTTATCAGATACAGTCATCCCTGGATATCTGTGGAGAGTTGGTTCTAGGACCCCCTGCAGAGACCAAAATCTGTGGATGCTCTAGTCCCTTATATAAAATGGTATTTGAATATAACCTATGTACATCTTCCCATACACTTTAAATCCTCTTTAGATTGCTTATAATACTCAATGCAATGTAAATGCTATGCAAATAGTTGTTATACTGTATTGTTTAGCAAACAATGACAAGGGGAAAAAAGATCTGTACGTGTTCAGTACAGATAAAACCATCTTTTTTTCCCCCTTAATATTTTCAATCCATGGTTGATTGAATCCACAGATGCCAAACCCGTGGATGCAAAAGCCCAACTCTATTGTGCTAGTTGCTGAGGATATAAAAATAAATGTCCTTTGCTTTCTGATCTCAAGGGGTTACCAGCCTACTTGACAAGAAATACATTATAGACATCCAATATTTACTTTTAAAGTAGAAGCAAAATTCATCTAAGAACATGGAGAAGTGTTGGGGCATGACTGGAAATTTCAATAACGGAGAAAAGACAAATTTTTAAACTAAAAATTAAAATTTGAATATCCATCGGAATTTACTAACCTGAAGAGACATTCTTCTCCATATTGGCATCAATCCCAAACTTATACCACTGTTCGTGACTTAAAGAGCTAATCTTTAAGATCTTCAGATTTCAAGCTAAACTGAATTTTTCCCTCTAATCCATCCATGGCTTAGATTTCTTTCCCATATTCATGAATTTTATATATCACGTAATTTGACAATAAAGAATATGAAAAATAGTTGACATTCCCCAAATCACAGAGCTATTGTGGGACTGAGACAGTTTATCAACTAAATTAACACTGTGGGTTCTCCAATCTAAAAATTTGAAACATGCTGTAGCTCATTCTTTATCATGTTTCATTGTAATATTATGTTCTTTCTTCTATTTCAGTATGAAACTCAGAGGAAGCTCGATTACAGAGTCCCATAACATCATTTGTACATGTAAATCTGCCCACCCTCCATTTACTTTCACCTCTGAAAGGACCAATCTAAGCTCTCCAAGTCTGTTTTAGGGCTGGGATAAGACCCAGAAACTAAAGACTGGAAGTGAGATTATCCAGTTTATGCAATTACAAAGCCACTTCTTCAATCAATCCAATTTCTAGCAAGTCTTATCATATAATTTCTGCCCAAAGAAGCACAGCAAAAGAGGAACTAGCTGCCAGAGTTCTCTGACACAGCACAGTTTATGTCTCTTTTTTAGAATTTTAACCGAAGCTTTTCAGCAGCCCTGGCTAAATCACCAGATGGGTTTGAAAGAATGTCATTACAAAGTCCTTATGTGAGTTGGCAAATAGAAGTCAACAAAAGCTTTGTGCTTTATCCAGACCAGCCCATGCTGAGGGATCCAAAGTCTGATTTTTCAGTGCTGAAATATTTCTGTCTAAAAAATATTTCCCCACTGAGCTCTGTAACTTTCCTCCCCACCCTTATCTCTCTTTCAGGAAGAAATACAAGATATTTAAGCTTAGACCTCATAAGAATAAAATTTTTCAAATGAGTTACAAATTTCAAAAGGCACCCCATAAAACATGGGCTAAATCAAAGAGATCGGAGAATAATAGTACTTTAGGGAAGATTGAAACCTCTGGGTATTTAAATCCATGCATAAATAGACATGTGAGTTTGTGCATATACATGTGTGTGTATATATTTTTCCTTTTGTATAATGTCTCTCTTGTGTTATATTTGTTACATGAAACAGATGGTGGGTCCACCCTCAGACAAAAAAAGAAATCAACATGATCCATTACCAGCACTGTGGGAAAGTTCTGTCTTCTGGATTGCAGCAGTTTCCCACCTGGAACTTAGTTTTGCAGGAAGCAAGTCACAAGCATTTCCAAGAAGAGATCTTTTAAGTTATATCCGTATAGGGCAGGCCACCTGGGTTGTAGAATGGCCCATCTGTTCACATTGGCAGTCTCCGTGAGAGGCAGGGGTGGCTACCGCTAAATTGAATGTTCCACATAGCGTCCATGATCGCTGAGAAGGGGAAGCACCAAATGGCTCACCCACGCTGTGGCCCATTCATGTGAGAACATCGACGCCGTGGTGAAGAGCAAACATGGCAGATGTCCTCAACGGGGAAGAACACGCAGCATATTTGCGAACTATGCTTCTGGTCATACTTGACTTGTGAGGGTTTAGGGTAAACAAGCACACAGAGTGTTGACTGAGTTAGGGCTGGAGAAGCAAGGAAGCACACTACTCAGCAATAATATTAACACATTCCTTATATTTTACTAGTATATCTAGTAATTTAGTTGTAATCTTTGTTGTGTGTCCGTTACTGCCTCAATTCAGAGAGAAATTCTAAATTCCATCTTGGTCAGAAGATTAGGTTTTTCCTTTCATATTCCATTTTTCAAGAAAATTTGCATTCTGCCACCCTCTGTCACTTTACAGAGACTTTTCAGGTGTCCAGGACTGGTGGCCAGCAGAGATGTCTACAGGAAATGAGGGGAGGAGGCCCACGTTGGAGGACAGCTCAGGGGCTCTGCTTTCCTTCTACTTTTTTCCCTTATCCTAACAAAACATCCTTCTCGTCTCTCCCTCATCAAGGACTCAGATCCCTCAGTGACATTCTTGGGATTTATCTGTACTTTCTCCTTCTTTCTCAGGCTCCTTCTTATGTAATCTTTGAGAACACAAAAACTTACTTACAAGTCTTTCTTTTTGGCCCTTAGGGTAAACGTTGCTTTGAATATTTGTTTCTGCCTTTGGATGTGCCTAAAAAGAAAAATGGCCTACAAACTACCACTGCGGAGCAGAAAGGGAAGGGAATACACAGAACATGCACATATTTGTACTTCAAGAAATAACCCTAAATTTTCAAATACATCATCACATGTTTTCCTCAGAATACCGCTAGGTAGATATCATTAGCCTTTCATATAGATGAGAAAACAGATTCACTGGGAGTGCTGCTAATTTACTTACCCGTTTGTTCAGCTCAAAAATGAGAGAGGTGACCTATCTCACATGCAAAGTTTGACGAAGATTCTCTCCTTGACCAAACTCTAGCCAGGCTGTCTCCTTAACGAGGCTTCATCCTTGGCCTATAAAGACACGGACAAACACAAACATAGTTTCTACCAGCTCAAGACCACATCCCTAAAATGACCTTAGCCTCCTTTAAAGTGGCTGCTTATGAAAACTCAAGGCTGCCAGAAAAAAAAAATTGAGTTTGTTCCAGCCAACACCTAAGGACGCAACTGGAGCCTTTTTGTTACAGTCTTTAAAGAGAACATGGATCCTAACTTTGGTCATTGCCAGGGAGCAGACACAACTGGTCTAATTGCATTTACATTGACTAACCCTTTGTAATTTTTCACTTCCCTAACTCTACTAAGCTCCCACTTGCCCTCTCGCTGGTCCCTCATTGTCCCTTTAAAATGCCCATTCACCTCTTTACAAACCAAAGTTGAGTTCAGCTCATGCTGGACTCTTTCCCTATTACAATAGTCATTATTATACTAATTAAAATTTGCCCCTGCCACTTTAGTGCCCAGCGTTGTTTATCTTTTACAAGCTGTAAGACAATCTGAATACATATTCAAATTAAAAAATGATTCCATTTTGTCTTGGCCCGTTAGAGCTCTAATAAGATTATAATCCTTTAAAATAAGAGATCACCATTGTTTATAAGCTTCCTGAACACAGAGGCCAAATTCCTTCTGCTCACTGTTGTAATCACCAGCACTTAACACACTATGTAACACATAAAAGTTCAGTAATATCGGTTTATTATTAATAGAACCATAATTCATGTGTTTTCTAATTTTTCTTTTTTGGTGTAGATAAAGGTCCTTAGCCTTAGAATAGAGAGTTAGATGGATTAATATAGTCACTTACATAGACATAGATACTTCAGTGATTTCTGAGTTACGTAGTATATTAGTTACTTATAATGTTACTTCTGTAAATAACCTGCTGATAAATAAGGAGCAAATATTTCATTGTTTAGCTATCTATATGCAAGCAGAATCTACTTTGCACAAGGAGCAGAGAAAAAGAGTCCACAGGCTCTCTTTTACTCTTCTCTCTTTCTAGGTTGTCAAAGGGTATATTTCTTACCTTTGTGTATTTTATATACTTTCATAAAAATACTTTTATGAAAACTTTCACTAATGCACAGGCAGTGGAAAGCTCTATAAAAATGTTGCCTCCTATTATGGAAAAGGGAGGCAGTTCTTGCCAGAACAAATTTTTCAATGTGCCCGAGACAGGTCTCGTTTAGAGGGAAAAAAAAAAAAAATTGCCAATCAGAGTCTATCCAGAAAAGAAAGAAAAAAAATCTGTGTCTCAATTCAGAACCTCTTTTAACACAGTACTCTAACTCTTTTGTTGAAGAGGAAATGCAGCAGGCTCAAAACCCAGGAACCTTTCAACTACCTTCTCATTAGTTTTTTTATCTTTATTTGATCTGTCAAGATTATAGCACCTTCACATGTGCTTTTCCCATTGACTTTCAGAGTGTGCTTCCCTGTCAGTGGAGTTCCAGAGACAGACACAAGTGCATGGACTTTATAGACATGATGATAGGTCAGGTTCACATATACATTTCTGACATACATGCATTTTAACTCAGGAAATTCATGTACACGACAACGGTGTAACTTAGGAGTTGACAACGTATATATCTGTATATATAATTTTATAATGTCTCCTGATTACATGTATGATATTTAGGACCTAGTGAAAAGCAGCCTGGTCAAATTTGTGAGGGATAAACAGCCATGTGTTATTAAGGCAGGGTAAAAATCACAGAGGGGAAAGAAAAAAGTATAATTTGTATCTCTTTATGTAGAAAGGGGCTGCTCTATTATTAGATTACTTACATTTTAAGCTAACAGGCCCAGTTCCATTCACCCTTCAATTGATTGTGAACTGTTCAAAGGCTTAATGTGAGGATTTATATTAAAGACAAACCCCTATAATCAGCCATCTCTTCTCATATGATGAGGGTGAAGATACAGAATCAAAACAACGATGCAAACAACAATCATAAACTATTATGACTTACACCTAGTCATAAATATACCGTAAACCAGTGAGAAGAATGGGCTGCCCTCTTAGTAGAATATGGACCTAAAATGAATAATGTATGCAGTGGATGGATACAGTGGTAAGTCAAACAGATTCCCTTCTTCAGGATCAAGACACACAGTTTCTCCCAGGAATAATGACTGTGACCATTCACAGATGTGTCTCCCTCTGTAAGAAGGAGTTGCCTCATCCAAGGCCATACCCCTTCCCTGGGGGCAAAAGCAGTCAAGACTGGCTGAGACAGGACACAAAGATCTCCCCCTTTTGCCTCAATTCTGGACCTTTGTGAAAGATCATTTCAGTTCCAGGGCACCCCATGGGACTGAATGGGGTCTCTGTTGCTATGATATTGCAGTTTAGTTTCTCCCTCTGCATCCTTCCTGCTCCCACAGCTGTTGTTTCTGAGAACACTCTCTAATAAACTGCAGGCATGCATATCTCCATATAGGACTATTTCTCAGGAGCCCAAGTTATAGTAGTATGATTTTTAAAAAGCAGCATTTACTGGGGTTATCGTCTGTGTGTATATCAACTATAATCCACAATCTGATCCGGAGTTCTCCCCACCACCATTTCTGACCCCTCACCTCTACCTTCATGGGAGAGAATATTCTGAATTTATTGTGTTCTTCAGTCCATCTTGCTGACTCAGCCCAATAGAGGAAAGACAAAGAGTTTGTGTCTATCTTTATAAGTTCTTCTTTTTACTTTCCAGGTTTGGTTTAGGCCAGATGTAAAATGGCCAGTACTCTGCAAAAATGGAAATAACCTTTTCTCTTCCTTTGCGGTAATGAAAGCATACAGTACACATAACAACCAGTTTGAAAAAATGCTGAGTCTTTGCTTATTTTCTGCTTCAGTAATCTTTATTGAGCAGAAATCCTGTTCTACATAAATAATATTTGTTTTATTTGGGGGGCTCTACAATTCTTTATCTAAAATTCATTGTGTACCAGTCTCATCTAGACTTCCCTACAGCTGTTTAGGAGAGTAAGCTGGCTCAAGGGATTAGGGGCTACAAAGGAACATTGAACATAATGCTAATATTTAGAGTTTTTCTGTGATACAAAATAAATATTCTAGGACTCATTTCTCCAAAGAGTTTCTTTGTAGATCACAAACACTACTTAATACAAGCTTGTGAAAATGATTGCCTCAAATTCCTCCTCAAATTCAGCAATTCTATGTTAAGAGAAAGTCTAAGAGAAAAACATCAGATGTTCTGATTGCTATATTATGAGCAGGCTTATAGGTGGGTCTACAGCAGCAAGGACATCTGTGCCCATCCCATTTATGTCTATAAAACTGCTATTTTGGGCTAAATATTGATTAATAAGAATGCCCAATATTCGAAACCACACATAGAAAAGGAGGCATAACATAATTTTGCCACTAAGTTCCACAGAATTCTCTGTATCTGTGTCTGTAAAGATACTAAGAAAGGCAAAACTCTAAATTTACATAAAATCATTTAACTTGTAATTTTTATTTGCACTTTTGCAACCTACATTAGGTTAGTTCCAAAGCTCTGCAAGAAGGACGGTAATAAATCAAAAGAGAAAATCCAAATGCAAATGGCTCTGGCTTAACAAGAGTCTTTTTTCTTTTCTTTCTTTTTTTTTCCTTTTTTTTTTTTTTTTTTTTTTTTTAGGGTGGGGGGGGGGGCCTCCAGAAGCAAATTGTATCTAATTTTTGTTAGAAAAAATCCTGGTTTGGGGTATCAAAATGCCTGTGCAGGTGAATATTCTACC
>CAUYRT010058163.1:0-40626 GCA_963574885.1 Lepilemur ruficaudatus | reverse complement strand
GTCCTAAGTCACCCACAGGGTGCCCAAGCTGGGTCGATGTCTCTCAGCCTCGGGATCTGCCCTGTTTTCCTGGAGTCACCAGGCCAGCAGCGCCTGGGAAGGCTGGCGGACAGGGAGCTCACAGTCTGAGTACCCCTCAGTCTGCTGTAGGGCCCCAAATGGGAAGGTCCCGTTCCCTTGAGATGCCTCCGGGTGGTGGCTAAATTGACTCTCTCGGCAGCCGCGGGTAGCGAAGGGGGAGGGGAGAAGGAGGCAATATGGCGTCTGCCGATCGGCTTGAGTCTGTGGGCTGGGAGGTGTCCCGGGGGAGCCGGGAGCCTGGTGCCGTGGCCACAAGAGGTTTACCGCTTACCGGCAGCAGCCGTCTCTGGGCTGGTGTTAGCAGGTCTCTCAAACCACCCAGGAGCCCACCAGCAGTCCGAGATGCAAGGGAGGGGAAAGTTAGCTGCTCCACCTACCCTTGTCGCCGGTCTCCAAGCTTCTCGTGGGCTTTCTCCCTCCAGTTCTCCTCCGCAACCTCCTCCCGTGGAGTATTTCATAGTCTCAGGTATCTCTCTTTCTGACCCTCGTCCGATGTATGCTTGTCTGCTTGCTTATTTCTTCCGCTTTCTTCTAAAATCTGTCTTTTTTTGTGGAGACACTCTGGCTGGCGACTTTACTTGTCTGCCATCTTTAATCTTCAGGAAGCATTATTTTTCCCCCTCCCGCTTTAGAAAACCCTCCTTGGACTTTGTGTCTTCCTCTCACTCCCAGTAGTTCCATCTCTCATAGCTGAACTTCTCAGCTTGCTTGTTACTTGACTGAAACTGCCCTTTTAAGGCCCACGCCTTCCATGCAGCTACTTCAAAGTTTTCCTCTTAATATCCCAAGGATATTCACCCCGTTGCCCAGCGCCTCCTGTGGAAAGCCCTCCTCCCTTGGCTTCTGGGCCCTCCTGCTTTTCCTTCTCTCTCCCTGGCGACTACTCCTCTCCCCAGTCTACCTGTTAGCATCCGAGTGGGTTCAGTCCTGGGCCTCTTCTCTTCTGGGCTCCCTCTCTATAGGCTTCTCATCACACGCCTGTGTGTGTGAGTCTCATCCACCTGCTGCCACAACCTGAGCTTACATTTCCAACCTGATTTCCTTCTGAGCGCCACACTCCTAGTTGGTATCTCTGCCCTGTGTCACAGGGACCTGAGATTCAGCATGGGCAAAACTACACTGATCATCCACCTCCCCACACCTGGTCCTCCCCCTGTGTTTCCTTCCTCTCTAAGTGTCCTTATATCCTTCCCCTACTCAAGACAGAAACAGAGAGTGTTTCTGAACACTTTGTTGTCCACCACCTTTCACATCCAATCTCTAAATCCTGTTGCTTTTAGCTCTTCCTTATTTCCAGGATGTGTTTGCTTTTTCTGGTTCCAGCGACTACTCCAAGGCTCTCCGCTAAGATCTCTTGGCTGGACCATCAGAGTAGCCTCCCATCGTCCCCCACATCCGCTTGGGCAACCCATGGTCAAGTCTCTGCCCTGTAGCCGTGGTGACAGTATGAAAGCAAAAACATGGTCATATTATTTCCTCTTTGAGACATTTTAGTAACTTGCAATGAACTTATGAAGTCCAGAGTCCTTGACATGTTCCTGCATGAACTAGCTCTGCCTACACATCTTCAGCCCTCCCTAGCCTCCTCCCCCGGCTCGATGGTCACCCAGCCCACAGCCTTCCCAGTGCTCTGTCGTTCCCCCACTCCGTGGACTTCGCACATGACCTCCCAGTCTTCACCAGCATAAAGTCTTACTTGTCCCTTCTGTCTCTGTATAAATGCCACTTTCTCAGAATGCCTCCAATTTAAATCAGGCACTATTGCCACCGTTTATCACACCTTTTTGTTTCCCTAGAACTTTTCTCATTTCACAAATGACCTAATATTTGTCACCCCCAATAGACTGCATGCTGTAGGTTCTCTGTCTGATCAGTCCTAGATATTCCTGGCAGGAGGAAGGTGTTTAGTGATAGCTGTTGAATGAATGAGTCGTGAGTGATGAATGGAAACATCCTCTGGGACTGACTGAGTTCTCTGGTGACTCAGTTCACTGATGATGGGACAGGCTTCCACTCTCTGGGGGGTGCAGCTTGCTTGGGAGGTATAGTTGTGAGCATTCCTGTTTCCTATCAAAAATCACTCTTAAAAGAGATACTCTGTGTGTGTGTGTATGTGTGTAGCCTTTTACCTTGTGCCTCTGAAGGGCGCTTATTAACCTTTAAGAATTTCTAAATGATCATGAGAGATAACTTGTCTGCTAAAATTCAGTTACATTGACTCAATAAAATGACATTAACTTGGAATGTTCCAACAAGAGCTATTAATGCATAAACACACTTTCCAGCTTTCTCTTTACCATTATAATTTATGGGTTTGCTTGTCTTTTAATTGGGAAAAATTAAAATACACATTTAAAATTAGCACCTGCCTCAGTGAAACTCTCCTATAATTTCTAAGCCTTGTGGATGATGGTAAATCAGGAAGTGTACATGATTTAATGTCACAACCAGGGCTAGTTTTAGTCTGCTCAACTGCATAATAATCAACAATATTCAAAAAAGCAAACATGGAGTATGTTATGAAACCTTAGTGGTAAGGGAAGGAATAATATTATTAATAGTAGGAAGACTAGAAGAGGAAGCTATATGTGGTGGTGGTGGTGGTGGGAAATATCTTTTCTTCACCCATCACTACGTTCATGAGCTGAGGCCCCTATGACATAAGACAGATTTTTTTTCTTTTTTCTTTTCTTTTCTTTCTTTCTTTTTTTTTTTTTTTTTTTTTTGTGACAGAGTCTCATTCTGTTACCCTGGCTAGAGTGCCGTGGCATTAGCCTAGTTCACAGCAACCTCAAACTCCTGGGCTCAAGCAATCTTCCTGCCTCAGCCTCCCAGGTAGCGGGGACTACAGGCACGTGCCACCGTGCCCAGCTAATTTCTTCTATTTTTAGTTGTTTGGCTAGTTTCTTTCTATTTATAGTAGAGACAGAGTCTCACTCTTGCTCAGACTGGTCTCGAACTCCTGAGCTCAAGCAGTCATCGCACCTTGGCCTCCCAGAGTGCTAGGATTACGGGCGTGAGCCACCACACCTGGCCAACATAAGACAGATTGACAAGAGAAAAACAGACACATTTTTAAAATTTGACATGGGCACCTTCGGTGATAAAGCCCCAAAGAAACAGATAAACTTAAGCTTAGGTATAATGAAGAAGGAGATAATCATGAAGAAATATCACTGGAGGACAAAAGGTTCTGATCTAATGGTAGTGAGTTTTTTCTAATATTTGCAAAAGGGAACTACTTATACAGGTGTATAATTCCCAGCATTCAAACTTGATAAATTGTCTGTCTATAATAGACATGTAACAGAACAATGGAGACATGCCATTCAGTAAAGGATTAGAGGAAAAGATTCTTTTTTCAGCTCCCCACCCACTCACCTCCAGTATTCTCTTTCTCCATACCTTTGTACCACGTTGATGCACATTATATTTATTCAGTTATTCCTTTCCTATCTTACAGCAGCAGTCTTGGTATTCCTGTCTCAGATTCTTAAATTCCCAAAATTGTGAGCTGTCTGGGTGGTTGGTGTTTTAGTATGATTATCTTCACTAAATTGTGTGATTATTAGCTTGAGAAAATCCTCTGTGGAGTTGAACTAATCAATTGATGAGCATATGCGCAACTATGAATTAGAAGGAAAGATTCTGTAGAAGATAAGAAGATTGATACTTGAACTCTGTTTATACCTCCCCAGTTACTTAACAAGGCTGAGTTGATACCAATAAGGGAAAGGGTAAAAAGAAGAGGTGAGCAGATGTTCCAGGTTGCAACTGCAATGACTCTCACTTGTTTAGCCTAGTTCTACTCAACTATTAGTATATTTAGTACATTAGAATTGTTTGAAGGCCTTATTAAAACTCAAGTTTCTGGGTTCAACACTCAAGTGGTCCTGTTCTAGTAAATCTTGAAATGGACACATAAACTTTCATTTTTATAAGTGTCCTAGTCCATTTTATGTTGTTATAACAATACTACAGACTGGGTAATTTATAATAAACAGAAGTTTATTTGGCTTATGGTTCTGGAGGCTGGAAAGTGCAAGAGCATGGTGCCGGTATCCGGCGAGGGCCTTCATGCTGTGTCATCCCACAGTGAAAGGCCAAAGGGCAGGCAAGAGTGAGGGCCAGAGAGCAAAAGTGGCTGAACTCACTTCTGTAACAATCCGTTCTCATGATAACCACATTAATCCACTCATGAGGGCACAGTCCTTGTGACCTAATCACCTCTTCTTAGGCCCCACCTTTCAACACTGTTGCATTGGGGATTACGTTTCTTACACATGAACTTTGGGGGTATATTCAAATCATAGCAATATGCTTCCAGATGATGCTACTATTGCTGATCTGACCACCACTATGAGTAGAACTGGCATAGCCTACCCAACAGCAGGAGCAGGTGACTCAGATAATTTCTCTCTCTCTCTACTGTTTTCCCACTTTTGCAATAAACTTATGTTATAAGAGAAGAAAGAATAGCTTAGAAAATATAGGGGAACCTCTAGTTACGTAACTCACAGAGTGGTGTGGTCAGTACATAGGGGGTCTGCTACTCAAAACAGTGTATTGACTGGTGACAATATTTCACCATGGGTCCAAGGAGCACATGGGCTGACCACATTGAGAAAGTGTGTTGCCAGAATCTGAATAGGGTAGGAAAGAACAAGACATCTCTGAAGAGATAAAAAGGATTTGTCTTAGTCCATTTGTATTGCTATAAAGGAATACCTAAGGCTGGGTGATTTATAAAGAAAAGAGGTTGATTTAGCTCACAGTTCTGCAGGCTGTACAAGAAGTGTGGTGCCAATATCTGCTTCTTGTGAAGGCCTCAGGCTGTTTCCACTCATGGTGGAAAGGGAAGGGGAGCTGGAGTCTGCAGAGATCACATGGTGAGAGAGAAAGCGAGAGAGAGAGAGAGAGAGAGAGAGAGGTGCCAGGCTCTTTTTAACAACCAGCTCTCCCAGGAACTAATAGAGCGAGAACTCACTCACTGCTGCAAGAACGGCACCACGCCATTCACGAAGGATCTGCCCCCATGACCAAAACACCTGCCATTATGCCTCCCACCTCCAACATTAGGGATCAAATTTCAACATGCGATTTGGAGGGGACAAACATCCAAACCATAGCAGAGCTTAACTTTTGCGATGAATGTGAATCACAAACTCAGCGGTATAATTTAATGATGCTGCTTACAATCAATGAAAAGCTCTTAACTAGGTGGAGACCCACCCTAGCCATGGAGGAGCCTCCATGGGTAAAGTCAGATCAGAGTGCTGAGTTTCCTTGGAGCATTCTTGCTTCTCAAGGGTCAATGCCACTAGGTTTCAGAGGGGTCTTGCTATCCACTGTCGATACCCCAAAAATTCTCTGACAAAACCTTCCTCATCAGCCAGAGAATGCTTGTCAAAATGTGGCTAAGTGGGAAAGTACTTGTATTGTTCACTGACCCAGAGTTTCACTTCAGCAATTAGAATAGCACTTTTCTTTGTTTTCCCCGAGGACAAAGAAGTTGCCAAGTATTTAGCAATCAGCTTCTAACAAGCCCCATGGAAGGAGCTATTGATTGGGCTGGAAGAAAAACAAGTACAATTAAGTTTCAGACTAATCATCAGAATTCAACACTGACCAAGTGGTCCTGGAGATTCATTAAAACGCCTCTCCTTGCCACAGAAGAAGGGGGTGGCTGGGTTTTTTCCGAGAGGGTCATCAGCATTGTGAAAAATCATGGTTACAAAATTCGGTCTGTTTTCTTACTCTCAAGGAACCAAAAATACACTGAGTAAAAATTGTAAATCTCCACAGTAAGTTCTGTGATCAGAAATGAAAGGCAGGTAGGATTTTAGCGTTTAACATTACAGCCTGCTCATCCACAGCAATGCCGCTATGAATTATGCACGCTTTTTGGCTTGGGACTATTACAGGGCAACCAGGGCTGTTGCCACATCTGTTGTAGGTGCCTAGGTAGACTGTGTGGGACCTCAAGGATTTACAGAGTGGCCTTGGGAGAAGAAAATTGTTGCCATTTTCTAAATGTCTGCATTTAGCAGTGAAAACGGTTCTTATTTTGAAAAGCTCACAAAACAATCCTGGTGTGATAGCAGTGTATACTATTTTGAAAATGTAGTTGATGTTGCATTTTATGTTATTCATATGTAAATCAAGTCTTTTAGAATCTCTAGAGTGACACAGACCCCCGTTGCTTCCTTTGTGGCCAGTCAACCTTGGTAGGAGAAGAGAAGGTAGCTTGTAAAAGGAGCCCTGTGACCTTTTATTTCATGCTTTGCGGTGTAAAGCGGTCCAAGCTGTGCTCTGTTGTTTCTGTATGGAACTTAAGAGGCTCAGCCTGCTTCAGCTCAGAAGTGATTGGAGTTCATTTTATGATACCATCAAAACAAAAGAGACAAATTTCTACTTATTTCCACCTATTAAGGTTTGTCACAAATATGGCCTGGACACATTCTAAATAAATTACTTTGCCCTGTTGGAAAAAACGCTACGCTGTTAATTTTATTGCTTTTTTGGCAAGCATATTAGTATTCAGCAGTAGATATAATTGGAGGCATATTGTAAATTAGACATGACCACTGCAAAGCATGAGACCTCTAACAGCGTTAGATAGAAGATGGTATCTGAATTCTTTTCCAAGGAGAAACAAAGAAAGATGCTGACTGTGGTTTGTTATTGTTATGAGAATTTGCAAACACTTTCCACAGTGATTCCTCTGCCTTTCTCCCACCACATAGCCACATGTATAGGTGAGGGTTGTGAGTGTGGCCCGATGTGTAAATGTGGCAGTATGTTACTATGTGGTGAGTATGTTACTTTTATAATAAGAAATTATTCTAAAATAACAATGTTACAATTTATAGACTACCATTATTTCACTGATACCCCATGACCTGCAGTAGCTTCTTGAGATGAACTTTCCTCTTTCTAAAACAAAAAATATATAAACGTTAATATGGGGTAGAAATGTTTCCTTGTTTTGAATTTTTACTTTTGAACTAATTTTAAATTTACAGAAAAGTTGTGAAAATAGCACATAGCATCCTTATATGCTATACCTTTTGACCTGAAGGAAATTAGAAATATTTTGCCCCAAAATATGGTATTTTGACATGTTGGACTGACTGAAGAAGCCTCAAGTTCTCTCTGAACTTCTCCCCCACCCCCATCATGGGCTCTTTCCAAATCCTTTAAACTTCTTTATCTGCCTGAGTTCCAAACCCAAAGAAGAAAACAATTGTTCTTTCTGTTCTCTCCCTATAAGACCAGGAATGTGACCACACCTGAACAGACTCTAAGAAGATAAAGTCCATCTTTCAGACATTTAAATTCCAAAGAGAACTATTTACCAGTTAATCTTTGTTCACTGTCCATTCATCCTTCTTTAGCAGTCCTTTATCACACCTCAACAGACCTCTTTTTCCCATCCCATAACCCATTTTACCAAAAAGGCATATATAAGCTTCTAACCTCACTAGGGAGTTGAATCTTCATCCTGAGAGTTCTCATGTGTACACGTTCAATGAATCTCTTTTTCCTCCTGTTAATCAATCTGCCTCATGTCAGTGATTTTTCAGCAAATGTTTATGGCGACAGAGGCCTTTACTCCCTGCAGTTCAAACCTTTTGGGGGCTAGGGGTCTTTGATCCCTGCCCACCCTGCTGTTGGCGTTTTACACAACCATGGTGCATTGATCCAGAGCAGGATATTAACATTGGCACCATATTATTAACGAAACTACAGATGTTGTTAGATTTACCTATTTTTCCATTAATGTCCTTTTTCTTTTCTGGATACTGTTCTGGAAAGTTCAGCCACTTGTCCACAAGGCTGAATAACGAGGACAAACAGTTTGAGGAGGAAGGAAAGAGAGAGTTTACTTTGCCGGCAAAGGAGGAAATAGGGTAGACCTTCTCTCTCAAAATCCCAAATTTCCCAAACATAGGCAGAAATACAGAGCTTTTAAAGAGAAGTTTCTGGGCTTCAGGCAATTACTGTGGTTGACTATTCCAATCATCCCATCTCTGCCACAGACAAAGCCTGTGAGCTCTGCAGCCACCCACCTGGGGGACTGGCGCCCACCTGGGAGTTTTAAAGAAAAACTTCACCTGCTTCTGGGATGCAGGCCAGGCTGCAGTTCCCAAAAGAGTGGGGGAAGTTTTAAAAAAAACAGAAAATCTTTTTGCCCTTTTTCCCCCCAAGGCCATTTCCTCTGTTACAATACTATCTAGGACCTCAAATTGAATTTAGTTGGTATTTCTCTTTAGTCTTCCATAGTCTGTAACAATGTCTTTCTCTTGCATATAAATGTTTCTTGGATGTGTTGTGTATGTGGTTGAAACATGTATGCAAGATCGTGTGTGTGTGTGTGTGTGTATTGGGGGTTGCATGTGATAATAATGCATGATAATAATAACAGGAAACATTTGAACTCCTTGTTTACTTTAAGAGTAATAACAGGGACCTTCCCAATGTGTCACTGATATATGTCAACTTAGTCCTATTCAGCAAACTTTACTAATTCAGATTAACTGAAAAAAGCCACCAAAATTTGGTTTTTGAAAAAGTCTGAATTTTAATTTAAAAATATATTTCTAAAATAGATCAAGTTATATTCCATTAACTTTTAGAAACTTTAAATTGACATAGGTCTTTCTTTCTAATTGCTGTCTATTATTGAATATATAAAGGTACTTTGTAATTAGCATAGGTATTAGTTGTATGTAGATGATGTCAACTTTCTTGTTCCTTAAATGTTCTCCCTAAGAAGGATTTTATCTTTTTCTTCCCCACTACTAAAAAATATTGACTAAGCAAAGATAAACCAAAGCCCAAATCTTACCTATAATCTATAAATGTCACATTCGTATTAGCATTATTAAAATTAATAGGTTTTTATTGCATGAAAAACTTAACGTTTTCAGTAAAATGTGATTTAGGAGAGCGGTTGAAATATTTATAAATGAATCTTTTCTTTGTACACTGGTCCTCTGCCTTTCTCCCACCACATAGCCACATGTATAGGTGAGGGCTGTGAGTGTGGCCCGATGTGTAAATGTGGCAGGAATTCTCAATGCCTCACCTGTCCTTAAGAATGGCTACTGAATGGAGATGTGCACATACATACTCCAGCCCCCAAAACATTGCATTCTTTTCTTCTATTCTGTTTCAACAGTTCTGACACTGAGCATACAGCAGTGCATTTCTGACACTAACCACCCAGTTAGCGCAAACCTAACAAGTTATAGGGCACGGTCCTTCCTAAAGATGCCAGCTGCAAATGGGGTTCCCAGGCCGCCTGCACTTCTGACTGCCTACAAATCAGGGGGTTCCCACCTTCAGTTCAAGAATTCTCTAGAAGGACTCAGAACTCAAGGAAGCACTTATACTGGTCAACCTTAAATAAGGAGATGCACAAAATATGAATAAGTATAGAATTTATTCGAGCTTAAAGCTGGAGTATGGCCACCAGGGAGCATATAGATTCCAGTTGCTCTGAATATACAACCCTGATCAGCAGCAGTTACAAGTGGGTTTTTCAGAAAAAAATGAAGAGGCAGTTCCTAAATTGTTACTAAGAATTTACGTTAGTATGACATAAGCTATCCAATAACATTGCTAAACATTGTTCTTTGTATCACAAATTCCAGGAACATGAAGGTAATGTGCCAGGCAGCTAGTCTGGAACAAAATGCCTTTCAACAATTGCCCCCAGGCGTTGGGGGTGGTGAGACTGAAGTCCCATACTCATATCTCTCTGAGGCTGATAAATTTTGCATACCTCATGTAGGGCAGACTGCTCTGAGCTATTTTTTCCCCTCATACCTAATGATTACAGTTTTGTTATAGAGCATGCAGCTCAGGAACAACCGAGTGAAGAGAAGCATTGAGAGGGCTCTGAATGCCGAGCTTGCATTCCCTCCTCTTGGAATGAGGGCGTGCTGCGCTACGAGCCAGCACATAGATGTGTTCACCAACAAGAAAGCCCCACTAAGTGGAGTATTTATTAGGGTTTCATTAAGATAGAACATTGGCCATGTGATTGAACTCCATCTACAGACCCTTCTTCTCTTTTAGGAGGTCAAGCTGAGATCACACGGCTCAAAGCCCCAAACCTCTGTTCACATGGTTGGTCTTTCCAGCAGTGCCATCCGCAAACTAGCTAGGTGTCACTTCATTCCCATAAACCTTCAGGACCAATCATGAATTACAGACACTCTTACCACTCAGGGGCTTCCCAGGATTCAGAGTCTTGGTCCCAGGAAACAGGGACAGAGAGGCTACTGACATTTTTGTTTTCTCTTTTTCTTCTTTAAAATGTTGGGATTTTATTTTCTGACACCAAAAGTGACATTGCAAACTATTTGGAAAATGCAGAAAGGTATCAAAAGTATCCATAATCCTACACAATGGTAACACCACTGTCAAAAAACAAAATTACAACAAATTTAGTTTAAAGATCTGAGTTGGCTTTATTTGCAATTCTAGAATCCGGCAACACTTCATTCCATAAAATAGAAAGAGTGTTCCAATGAGCCAAGTAGAGGAGGCTATTTTTATAGACAGAAAACAGGTGAGGAAAGCAGAACCAGAAAATAAGCAGATTGGTCATTTCAAAGTTAGTTTTCTTGTAAAGGGTAAAGCAGAGAAGACTTATTGTGCCTGTTAGGGTTGGCATCATAATGGATTTGGCTATTATCTCTCTCTCTCTCCTGATTTCTCAAAGGCCAGATAAACAGCTTAGTTTCGGCTTGGTGACGTGGAGCTTTAGCATGAGTCACTCTATTTCGGTTTGGTCTGTTGGGGCCTAGTGCAGGAGCTTAGTCCAAAATAGTGGCCCCTGTCAATTTTAACACCACTGTGAATATTCTGTATACATTTGTAACAGTATTTTGTCTTGCATTTTAAACAAAATTAGAGCAGAGTTCACAGATATTTTTTCATAATTTGATAAATTTATCCCTAACTATTTAATGTTTTGATGCTGTTAGAAGTAGTATTTTTTAAAAATTTCATATACCAACCATTAATTTTTAGTATTATAGAAATGCAAGTAATTTCTGTATATTGGCATTGTCCTTAGGATATTTTACGCAGTCTTTTTGGCTGCAAATAAAAATGTATTTCTTAGTTTCTAATCTTTATTCCTTTTAATTTTTTTGTCTTGCTTGATTGTGCTGGCTACATAGGATATCTTTAAGAGCATTTTATAATACAGCACAATGTTAAATGGAAACAATGAGCGTTGCCTACAGCCATACCACCCTGAATTGAATACCCCCCAATCTTGGAAGTTAAGCAGGATCGGGCCTGGTTAGTAAATTGGATGGGAGAAATAGTGAGAGTGGACCTCCTTGCCTTGCTACTGATATCAGAGAAGTGTTCACTTTTTCATCATTAAGTATGATGTTAGGTTCAGATTATTTGTAGGCATCCTTTATTAAGTTAAGAAAGTTTATTTTCATCCCTAGTTTCTTTTAAAATTCATGAAAGGATGTTAAATATTGTTAAATACTTTTTTTTTTTCATTTTTTGGAATGATCTGATATTTCTCCTTTTTTCTAATAATAAAATGGATTGCAGTTGAATGGCTTTTGAATGTTTCATCAACTCTGCATTCCTGGGATACACATTCTTTGTTAATGCTATATTATACTTTAATTATATATTACTGTATTGAATTGGCTAATATTTTGTTAAAGATTTTCATATTTATGTTCATAAGAGATATTGGTCTAGTTTTCCTGTAATGTCTGTTTGGTTTTGTTACCAAAGTTGACCTTATAAAATGAGTTAGAAAATATTTACTTCTCTTTGTTTTTTTCTGAATAAGTTTGTGTAAAATTGTTATTATTTCTTCTTTAAATGTAGAATTCAGCAGTGAAGCCATCTGGATTTTGGGTTTTCTTTGTGGGAAGGGTTTTAATTTCAAAGTCACTGTCATTAATAGCTGTAGATCTATTTCCATTTTCTCTTTTTTCTTTCATCAGTTTTGATGAATTGTGTCTTTCAAGCAATTTATTCATATCATGTTAATTATTCAATTTATTAGCCTAAAGTTGTTTATAATATTCCCTCTATCCTTTAAAATCTGTAGTATCTGTAATGATATCCCTTAATTCTTCTTTCATTCTTGATAGTGATAGTTTTTTGAATTATCTCTTTTATTCATGATCTGTTTTCCTAGGAGTTACTAATTTTACCAGTCTTTTCAAAGATATTAGCTTTTTGTTTCATTACTTTTTGTTGTTGTTAAATATCCTTAAAATCCTTACTGATTCCTAGTATTTATTATATCCTTTCCTCTACTTACTTTGAGTTCAATTTGTTTGCTTTTCCATTTCCTCTAAAGTAGGAAGTTTGTATCATTGATTTTTTTTATAATATAAGAATTCAAAGTTTTATGATTTTTCCCTTAAAACACTGCTTCAGCTGCATCTTATAAATTTGATAGGCTACGTTTTCTTTATTAGCCACTTCTGAATATTTTATGATTTTCCTTATGATTTCGCCTTGGACCTGTTGGTTACATATCCTAGTATTGTTTAATTTTGCAATATGTAACTATTTTTCAAACATTTTTGAATTTCATTTCTAGTGTAATTTAATTGTAGTTACATTATGATTTCACTCATTTTAAATTTAATGAGATTTATGTTATAGCCCAGCATATAGAATAACTTGGTGAATGTTTCATGTGTCCTTGAAAAAAATGTATATTTTGCAGTTTGGGGTAAAGTATCTTATAAATGATAATTAGGTCAAGCTGGTTGATAATGTTGTATAAGTTTTCTACATCCTTACTGTGTTTGTTGTCTGTTTTTCTAGCAAATACTACAAATTTCCCAGTATGATTATGGATTTTTCCCCTTTCCATACTGTCAGTTTTTGATGAATACATTTTGAAACTCTATTGTTTAAGGGTGTTATATGTCCTCTTCAAAATTTGACTCATATTATTATGTAATGGCATTCTTTATCTCTGGAACTATTCCTTGTCATGAAGGTTATTTTGTAGCCAACGATTCCAGTTTCTTACTGTTAGTATTTGAATAATATATCTTTCATCTACTCTTTTACTTTTGACCAATCTACCTTTATATTTAAAGTATATTAGATAGTATATAGCATGGCCTCTGTATTTTAAATAGAATTTTATTTTCATAAATTATCAATGTGGTTGGATATAATCTACCATTCTTGCTACTTATTTTCCATTTGTCTTAACTGTTCTTTATTTCTTTTTCCCTCTTTTCATGCCATCTTTTGGGTTGAATTTTATTTTTAGGGTTTTTTTTTTTTAACATTTTATGTACTCTATTTACTCATAAGCTTATTAGCTTACTTATTCCTTTTTTTTTTTTGGTTGCTCTGCATATACTATATTCATCTTTATTTTATCACAGTCTATCTTCAGATAATACTATACCACTTTATGCATAATACAAGTACCTTAAAATAGTAAACTTCCATTTCTTTCCTTAGTGCTTGTGCTATTGTGGAAATGTATTTTATTTCAACATATATTATAAACTTCATAATGCATTATTACTTTTTAATATAGTTAATTATCTTTTAAATTAGTTAAAACTAAGAAAAATAAATCTCTTCCATTTTGCTACTGTTTATTCTTTTATGTAAATCTGAGTTAGAGAACTTCCTTTAATAAAATGCCTTATAGTGCACACCTACTAATGATGAATTGTTATAACTTTTGTTTATGTGAAAATTTCTTTATTTCACCATAATTTTGTGGGATATTTTCTCTGGGCATAGGATTATAGGTGATTTTTTTTCCCTCTACAATTCAAAGGTACTATTTTATTATCTTCTAGATTTCATTATTTCTGATAAAAAGTCAGAGATGATCCTTATCTTTGTTCACCTGTATATATCTTTTTCTTCAGCTGCTCTTAAGATTTCCTCCTTATTGCTAATTTTGAATAATTTGATTATGATATGCCTTAGTGTCACTTTCTTTATATTTATCCTGCTTGATGTTTGTTGTGCTTTTTGGATCTGTGGGTTTATACTTTTATAGTTTTTACCAAATTTAGAAAAAAATTAACCATTATTTTTAAAAATATATTCTGTTCCTCTCCCTTTCTCCTTTTCTTTTGGAACTCAAATTATATGTATGTTATGACCTTTTGTATTTTTCCATAGATCTCCTAGGCTCTGTTTAATTTTTATCAGCGTTTTTTTCTTTTGGTGTTTCAGTTTGGGTAATTTCTATTCCTATGTGTTTGAGCTCACTGATTTTTGTTTTTTTTTTTAGGGTTTTTTGGTCTAATCTGTTACTATCACCAGTGAAATTTTTAATTTAGATATGGTATTTTTCAGTTCTACCAGTCTCGTGGATTCTTTTGTGAACTCCTAAATTTCTCTCAATTTATCTTACATTTATATTTACTTTTAAATCCTTAGGTATAAATAGAATAACTGTTTTTAAGTTCTTATCTGCACATTCCATTATCTTTATTATTTTGGCATCTGTTTCTATTGGCTGATTTATCTCCTAGTTATGGTTCACATTTTCTTGCTTTTCTGTGTGCCTAGTAATTTTTGATTAAATACTGAACATTGTGGAGTCACATTGTTGACTATTTAGATTTTATTTTATTCCTTTATATAGAGTATTGGGTTTTATTCTTCCTAGCAGTTATTTGCATGATCCATTCAAACCGTGTTTGGAAGTTTGTTTGAATAGGTCTAGGGAAGTTTAGCCCTTCTAAGGCCTTCTGGGAATGCCACAGGTATTGAATGAATATTCTCCACTCTTAAGGGTCAGAATTTGAATGACCCCAGCTTTCTGATAGTTCTCCCCTCCCCCCAACACCTGCCCAGAGGTTGTGATGTGCTCAACAGTTTTGAATGTCAGCTGTAAACGCAAGAGGATCTCTGCAGCTCTACTCTGTGCAACTCTCTTCTCTCTAGTACTCCACTTCTCATATTCCAGTTGCCTTAGTCTTCCTGCGAACTGCAATCTCCATCTCGTCAACTCAGTAGCGCTGCTAGGATTTCTGATATTCCTATCCCTTCACCACAGACTAGAAAGTGTCTCCAGACAGAAAACTAGGGAGATTGTAGGGCTTACTTCCTTTATTTTCCTTTTCTCATAGATCACAGTCCTGTTGTACTTGTCTGAACTATGGAAACAGTTGGTTTTTTAAGTTATGTCCAAATTCCTAGTTTTTAACAGTCAAAGGTCAAATCTATTTACTGTGTCATGGCTGGAAGCCAAAATTCTGACCTTCCTGCAGAGTTTTGTGGGGGTTTTTTTTTAATTCTTTCTCTCTCTTTTTACGTTTTAAATGTTATCCAAAATATATAGGAATTCTCATTGTCTTTTTTTCTTGTCATAGATTTAGGAGGTACAAGTTGAATTCCGTTACATGGATATATTGTATGGTGGAGAAGTCTAGGCTTTTGGTGTACCCATCACCCGAATAGTGTACATTATACACATAGGTAATTTTTCATCCCTTACTTTCACCCACCCTCCCCACTTGTGAGTCTCTAGTGTCCATTTTACCACTCTGTGTGTCCTTGTGTAGCCATCGTTTAGCTCCAAATTGAGAATATGTGGCATTTATTTTTCTGTTCCTGAGTTATGTCACTTAGGATAATGGCCTCCAGTTCCATCCAAGTTGCTGCAAAAGACATTATGTAATTCTTTCTTATCACTGAGTAGTTCTCCATGGTATATATATCAATCATATTTTCTTTGTCCACTCATCAGTTAATGGGCACTCAGATTGCTTCCATATGTTTGAGACTGTGAATTGTGCTGTGATAAACATATGAGTGTAAGTATCTTTTAGATATAATGATTTCTTTTCCTTTGGGTAGATATCCAGTAGTGGGATTGAAGGGTCAAATGATAGGTTTACTGTTAGTTCTTTGAGAAATCTCCATAGTGACCTCCATAGTAGTTGTACTAATTTACATTCCCATTGACAGTGTATAAGTGTTCCCTTTTCACCACATCTGTGCCAATATCTATTGTTTCTTTGACTTCATAACAATAGCCATTCTAATTGGAGTAAGATGGTTTCTCACTGTGGTTGTAATTTACATTTCCCTGATGATTAGTGATGTTGAGCATTTTTTCATTTTGTTTATCATTTGTATGTCTCCTTTAGAAAAATGCCTGTTCATATCATTTAACTACTTTTTAATGGGGTTGTTTGCTTTTTTTGTTGCAGAGTTGAGTTTCTTATAGCTTCTAGATATTAGTCCTTTGTTGGACATATAATTTGGAAGTATTTTCTCCAATTTTGTGTATTGTCTATTTACTCTTTTGATTATTTTTTTTGCTGTGCAGAGGCTTTTTAGTTTAGTTTAAGTTGCATTTGTTTGTTTTTATTTTTATTACATTTGCTTTTGGGGTCTTAGTCATAAATTCTTTGCTTAGGCCAATGTCCAGAAGAGCTTTTCCTAAATTTTCTTCTAGGATTTGAATTTTCTCAGGTCTTAGATTTAAGTATTTAGTTCCTCTTGAGTTAATTTTTATGTATGGTGAGAAATAGGGATCCAGTTTCATTCTTCTACATATGGCTATCCAATATTCCCAGCACCATTTATTGAATAGTGCATCCTTTCACCAATTTATGTTTTTTTTCTGCTTTGCTGAAGATCAGTTCGTTGGAGGTATATGGTTTTATTTCTGGTTTCTCCATTCTGTTCTGTTGATTTGCATGTCTACTTTTATGCTTGTACCATGCTCTTTTGGTTACTATAGGCTTATAGCATAATTCGAAGTCAGGTAATGTGATCACTCCAGTTTTGTTCTTTTTATGTAGGATTGCTTTGGCTATTCAAGCTCTTTTTTGATTCCATGTGACTTTTTGAATTTTTTTATAATTCTATGAAAAATGATATTACTATTTTGATAGGAATTGCATTGAATCTGTAGATTGCTTTGGGCAATATGGTCATTTTAACAGTATTGGTTCTTCCAATCCATGAGAATGGATACTTTTCTATTTGTTTTTATCATCTACAATTTCTTTCATCAATGATTTGTAGTTCTCCTTGTAAAGATCTTTCACCACCTTGGTTAAATTTATTCCTAGGTTTTTTTCCTTTTCTTTTTGGCAGCTGTTGTAAATGGGATTGAATTACTGATTTGGTTCTCAGCTTGGTTGTTGGTGTATAGAAATGCTATTGATTTTTGTTCATTGATTTTATAACCTGAAATTTTGCTTAATTCATTTATCAAATCTAGGAGTCTTTTGAAGGAATCCTTATGGTTTTCTAGGCATAAGATCATATCATCAGCAAACACACATAATCTGACTTCTTTTCCAAATTGGATTCTGTTTTTTTTTTTTTTTTTTTTTCTGTTGCCGGATTGTTCTGGCTAACACATCCAGTACCATGTTAAACAGAAGTGGTAAAAGTGGGCATTCTTGTCTTGTTCCAGTTATGAGGGGGGAATGCTTTCAACTTTTCCCCATTTAGTATGATATTGGCTGTGGGTTTATCATATATGGCTTTTATTATTATGAGGTGTGTTCCTTCTATGCCTAGTTTGTTGATGGTTTTTATTGTGAAGGAATGCTGGATTTTATCAAGTGCTTTTTCTGCATCTATTGAGATGATTGTATGGTTTTATTAAATTCTGTTTATGTGATAAATCACATTTATTGACTGCATATGTTGAACCATCCTTGCATCCCTAGGATTAAACATTCTTGAATATGCTGTATTGTCCTTTTGATGTGCTGTTAAATTCGATTTGTTAGTATTTTGTTGAGGATTTTTACATCTATGTTCATCAGGTATATTGCACTGTAGTTTTTTTTGGTTGCGTCTTTTCCTGGCTTTGGCATCAGGGTGATACTGGCTTTGTAGAATGAGTTAGAGAGGACTTCGTGCTTCTCAGTCTTTTGAAACAGTTTCAATAGGATTGGCACTAGTTCTCCTTTGTATGTCTGGGAGAATTTGGCTGCAAATCCATCTGGTCCTGAGCTTTTTTTGTGTTGGGAGATTTTTTCTTATTGATTCAATCTTGCTGCTTATTATTGATCTATTCAGTGGTCTGTTTCTTGCTAGTTCAACCCCAGGAGGTTGTGTGTTTTTAGGAATTCATCTGTTTCCTCTAGGTTTTCTAATTTGTGAGTGTATAGTTCATAATAGTCTCTGATTTTTATATTTCTATGGTATAAGTTATATTGTCTCCTTTTGCATTTCTGGTTATGTTTATTTGGGTCTTCTTTTATTGATTAGCTAGTAGTTTATCAATTTTGTTTGTGTTCTCAAAGAACCAATTTTTCATTTTGTGGATCCTTTGTACTTATTTGTTGTTGTTATTTCTATTTTATTTAGTTATGCTCTGATCTTTGTTATTTTTTTTCTTCTGCTAACTTTGGGTTTGTTTTTTTCTTATTTTTTTTTATTTTTTTGTTTCTTGAGGTATGAAGTTAGGATGTTAGTTTGTGATTTTTCTACTTTTTTGATGTAGGCATTTAACACCATAAACTTCCCTCTTAGCACTACTTTTGTACTCCTTGGGTTTTGGCATGTTGTGTTTTCATTTATTTCAAAAGAGTTTTTAATTTCTGCCTTTATTTTTTCATTGATCTTTCGATTGTTTGAAGCATGTTTAATTTCCATGTGTTTGTATAGTTTCTGAAGTTCCTTTTCATCTTGATTTCTTTATTCCACTGTGGTTTGAGAAGATATCTATATGGTTTTGATTTTAAAAAACTTGTTAAGATTAGTTTTGTGGCCTAAAATGTGATCTATCTTGGAGAATGTTCCATGTGTTGAATATATATATATATATATATATATATTCTCTAATTCTTGAGTGGACTGTTCTGTAAATGTCTGTTAAATCTGTTTGGTCTAAAGTTCAATTTAAGTCCCATGTTTCTTTTTTGATTTTCTATCTTGATCTGTCTAGTGCTATGAGTGGGGTTTTGAAGTTCCCTACAATTGTTGTTGTGTTGCTGTCTATCTCTTTTTGTAGGTCTGATAATGTTAGTTTTGTGAATCTTGGTGCTCTGATATTTGATGTATATCTATTTAGGATCGTTATATCATCTTGCTGAATTGATCCTTTTATTATTATATAATGATCTTCTTTGCCTTTTTGTACTATCTTTGGTTTAAAGTCTGTTTTATCTGATATGAACATATAATAGCTACTATCACTTACTTTTGGTTTCTGTTTGCATGGAATATCCTTTTCCATGCCTTTACTTTTAGTCTGTATTTGTCTTTATGGGTAAGGTGAGTTTCCTGTAAGTAGCATATAGTTGGATCATGTTTTTTATTCTTTCTGCCAATGTATGTTTTAAGTAGAGCATTTAATCCATTTATGTTCAAGGTTAATATTGATGTCAGGCTTTGTTCTTGTCATATTGTTAGTTGATTTCTAGTTGTTTTATAATTTCTTTGTTTCTTTTTCTTTGTCTTTTTGTCTTTGTGATTTGCTGAACTTCTTCTTGTTGCCATTTCATTCCCTTCTCTTCCTTCTTTGTGTGATTGTTTTATTAGAACTTTGAGTTTTTGTTTCCATGTGTTTTTGTGATGGTGAATATTGACCTTTTGTTTCCATGTTTAAGATATCTTGGAGCATTTCCTGTAGGGCCAATCTCATTGTGATGAATTCTCTCAGCATTTGTTTGTCTGAGGAGGACTTTATTTTTCCTCCATTGATGAAGCTTGTTCTGGTAGGATACGAAATTCCTGGCTGACAGATTTTTTTTCTTTCTTTTAGCACTTTGAAAATGCCATCCCATTCCCTTCTGGCCTGTAAGGTTTCTGCTGAGAGATCTGCTATTAGTCTGATGGCATTTCCTCTATAGGTGATTAGATGCTTTTCTCTTGCTAATATTAAAATTATTTGTTTCATTTCAATTTTAGTCATTCTGATTGTAATATGCTGTGGTGATCTCTTTTTTGCAATTATTTGCCTGGGGGTCACTGGGGCTTCTATGTCTGAATGTCTCTTGTTAGTCCTGGGAAATTTTCATTGGCTGTTTTCCTATATAAAGTTTCCAACCTTTTTAATTTCACTTCTCCCTCAGGAATACTAATAATTTGTAAGTTCAGTCACTTTATGTATTCCCAGAGGCTCAAAGGCTTTGATCATTCTTTTTTCCTGATTTTTGTCTGGCAGGATTATTTCAAAAGACCTGTCTTCCAGTTCTGAAATTCTTTCTTCTGCTTGGTCTAGTCTATTTTTGAAATTTTTGAATGTGTTTTATATTTCTTTCAATGATTTTTCAGCTCCAGATTTTCTGTTTGGTATTTTTTTTTTACATGTATGTTTCTCTGGCCGGGCACGGTGGCTCACTCCTGTAATCCTAGCACTCTGGGAGGCCGAGGCAGGCAGATCATTTGAGCTCAGGAGTTCGAGACCAGCCTGAGCAAGAGTGAGAGACCATGTCTCTACCAAAAATAGAAAGAAATTAATTGGCCAACTAAAAATATATAGAAAAAATTAGCTGGGCATGGTGGCACATGCCTGTAGTCCCAGCTACTCGGGAGGCTGAGGCAGAAGAATTGCTTCAGTCCAGGAGTTTGAGGTTGCTATGAGCTAGGCTGATGCCATGGCACTCTAGCCCGGGCCAAAGAGTGAAACTGTGTCTCAAAAAAAAAAAAAATATATATATATATATATATATATATGTTTCTTTGGTAAATTTCTCATTTATATCCTGAATTGATTATTGATTTTCTGATTTCTTTGTATTCGTTTTCAGATTTGTCTTTCATCTCATTGAGCTTCTTTACAATCAGTATTTGAAAGTCTTTATCTGGCATTATGAGAAAAAGTTTTTTTTGATTGGGATTTGTTTCTGGACAATTGTGATCATTTGATGGTGTCATATTTTATTGCTTTTTCATGTTCCCTTTGTCCGTTTGTTGATATCTGTGCATCTGATGTAGCAGTTGCTTGTTGTGATTTTTTGAAATTACTTTGAAGGGTATACTTTTTTCCTGAAGATGTATATGTGTTGTTGGCTGAGTAGCACACTTTGGTTTTGATTTTGGGTGCCTGTAGTAGCGTGATCTTTCTATAGTTTCTTAGGCAGTACATGGGTCAGTGGTGTCTGTGACTTCCTTGGTGGCATAGGCAACAGTTATTAGTTGAGGTTGTGGTGAAGTTTTTCTGAGGACTTGAATGCCAGCTGAGCCTGCCTTTGGGCCCCAGTTATGGGAGCAGTGGGCTGAGTATGCCTGATTTTAGGCCCCAGAGTGGCTTACACTGGCAGCAGCATTAGTGTGTCCTGGGTGTCCAATTCTTGGGCCTTTAAGTGGCTTGCTCAGAAGCTAGTAGTTGGAGCAGAGGGCCAGATATGTAGATGGATTCTTAAGCCCCTGAGCAGCTGGTGTGATGTGGGCGGTGGCAGTAGCAGCGGTGGACCCACCCAGCAGGACCCAAAGTGGGCTGTGTTAGGCTAGTTCCCAATCCCACAGCCGCCTATAATAGGGCAGTGGGTATTGTCGTAAGCATGCTTAGGAGAGCTTGCTATATTGCCTGTCCCTTTCTGGCCAAATGGCGGCTTGAGCAACATCACTTTGAACTTGGCCGAAGTGCAGGGCATGGCCCAGTATTAAACTCTCACGATGACGCCAGCTGTCATCAAGCTGGTCGGGTCCCCTTTTAGGCAAATGGCATGGGCAAGGAAGTGTGGGGAGTGCTGTTTGCTCTCTTCGCAGTCTCGTAGGAGCCTGTAGCAGGGCAATGGGAACTGTCCTGGGTGTGTGCAGGAGTTGACACCTGAGTTGGACTTGTTTGGCAAAAAGAAAAAGCTAAAGGCAGGTTATCAGGAAATAAAGTGCTCATCCAAGGCAGGAACAAGAAGAGAAATTTTAAAATGTCTGTTGTACACAGAATTTAAAACTATATACCTTAACAGCTCATGGGCAAAAGAATAAATTATAATGGAAATTTAAAATATTTAGAACAAAAATAATTAAAAGACTACATATTTAAACTTGTGAGATGCAGGGATATTCACAGCCTTAAGTATTCATATGGGAAAAGAACAAATATTAAAATGTCCAATTTAAGAAACTAAGCAGAAGAACAGATGAATAAATCCAAAGGAAGTAGAAGGAAGGAGATACCGAAGATATAGAAGCTAATAAAATAGGAAAATATACAACACAAAATAACAAATAGAATCCCTTGGTGAAGAAATCAAGGGAAAAAGCTAAAAGACACATAAACTCTATTAGAAATGAAAAAAGAGACAAAGTTTAATAAGGTAATAAGAGAGTATAATATATAACTTTATGTAAATATGTTTTCAAATTTAGATGAAATGAATTCTTAGAAAAAGATAACTAGTCAAAACTGATCCAAAAAGAAATATGATAGAAATCTAAACAGGTCTGTAACCATTAAATAAATTCAATCAATAGACAAAATTTATTCAATAGAGAATACATCAAAGTTTTAAAGCACGTTTAACCACTTTCAAGAAACAGATCATTGCACTTTTGCCCAGTGTTTTCCAGAGAATAGAAAAGCAAGGGATGCACCCTACGCCATTCCATTACACTAGGTAATTCATATTAACAAAGGAGAAAATACATGTGTAGTAGACACAAAAATCTTAGTAAAAAATTTAACACGTACTCTGGATTAATAGCAAAAATACTAGGAAAAGAAAAGGCACTTCCTTAATAAAGGATACTGATAATAATAAAACAAAATCAAATAAAACAAAAAATGAAAGGAAGTGTCATTTTTAATGCTGAAATATTAGAAAGCATTTAAAATTAGGAACAAGGCAAGGATACCCACTAATTAGGTTTTTATTTCACCATTGAACCAGTGGCTTTGGCCAATGTAGTAAGTCAAGAAAACTATATTAAAATTATGAGGATTGGAAAGGAAGAAAAAAATTATCATCGTTTGTAGACTATGTGATAGTTCTACAACTACAGTTGTAAGACCAGTTACTGACGTTAGAAATAAAAAAAGTATTGAGCAAGGTGACCTACAAGTACCAAAACCAGGTTCCAACTGAGAAAAAGCAATAAAACAATGTCAATTTTGGGAAAACAATAGTAAGAAAATCTAAAAAGTAAACGCGAAGGTCTGCAAAAACATTTCACTGACAGCCCCACACAGTGCAGATTTCAGATCCTAAACGTAGCCGATGCCAGGCACAGGTTGCTGGGGCCAGTTCAGGCATCGCTGCCCTCCAGTTCCCAGCCTCCCGGAAACAGGGTAGCCCTGATGGCTTCATTTTCCCCAACCCCTTCTGCCAGGACCTGCCCCAGCTGTTCTCACTGGTTAGCTCAAGATCAGAAAAGAATATAGTCTTTTTTTTCCGCAAATACTCCATGTTCCCTTGAGACCTCTCAAAGTTTCAGTCTTTGAAGTGGAGAAAGCATCTGGTCTGAGTTCATCCCTGGAGCCCTTATTCCTGCTACATCCCCAGGAATAATGCATAGTCTTTCCGGGCTCAGGTGTTCTTTTCTGACTTTACCTGGAGCATCCAGGTAAACCTCCTTTCCCCCAGGAAATGTTCTTCTATTAGAGGACAAGAGTATCAAGATACCGTAAATTGGAATAACAATTATGCACATATACAGGACAAAGACATTTTGTCACATGATAAATTAAGTTTCAAAATCAGTAATGAACAGATTTAGAGTTAGAAGCTAAGTTCTACGGCTTGGCAGCTCTCAACCCAGGGCATTTTTGCTACACAAACCCCCTCCACTGGGAGGACATTTGGCAATGTCTGGAGATACTACTGGTTGTCACAACTTTGTGTGTGTGTTGGGGGGGAGTTATTGGATAGAAGCCAAGGATGCTGCTGAACAGCCTACAATACGTGGGAGACCCCCACTCCCAACAGAGAATTATCTAGCTCAAAATGTCAGTAGTGCTGAGGTTGAGAAGCGTGGCTCTACAAGTTATACACTGTTACCACAATAATAGCAATTAACATTAACATGTATTGAGCACTTACTGTATCCCAGACACAATGCTAAATAAACTGCATATATATTCTCACAGAAACTCCAAAGCTACTCCTATGTGGAAGGAGCTATTCATATACCTATTTTATGTATAAGAAAATTGAGCCTTAGAGAGGTTTAAAAAATTATGTAAGGTCACCTAGTGACTGAGGGATAAAGCTGGAATTCAAACTAGTCTGTCTGACTCCAGGGCCAGAACTTTAAACTAAGTTAAACTGCCTCCCAAGTTAGGGCCAGCACCCTCGTTTTACAGGTAAGAGAATTGCGTGAGATCTTAATGTCTATTTCTCATTCAGTTCCTATAGCTAAATGCTATAATGACTCAGGACAGGCTTAGCCCAGAATTGTTTTTATACTGCTAGAGAACTGTTTGATTGAAGACTTGTATACCTCTTCCTTATTTTACTGCAGTTCGACTCAACGGAAAGTGATCTCCCTAAGGCCACACAGCTGGTTAAAACTAAGAAAAGCACCCACTCCCCATCCCCTGTATTTCTCTCTCTCTTTTTCTACCAGGCATCAATCATACTGCGCTTGATTCTGCCTCCCAAAGGAATGTCTTTTGAGACTACACCTTTGTCTCCCTTCCACCCATGTCTTAGTTTGCATTATTCTAAAAGCAGAGCCTGAAGACAAGGGTTTGTGTGCAGGTCGTTTATTCGGGAGGTAATCTCAGGAAACAGGAGTGAGGCAGAGTCAGAGAGGAAGAAGAGCCACTATCAAGGTGTATTAAGTTACTAAGCTTGCCACTGTGGACAGCTGGGGCTCCCGTCCCCAGGGCTCTAAATCCACGCATCTCCAGGCTGCGCTTGGACTTGGGCTGAGCATAAAAGGGCTTGGGACAGATAATGGAAAGATGTGGATGAGCACTGAGAAGGGACTCTTTCAGTGAAGTTGAGTCTGCGCTCACACAGAACTGCTCCAGCTGAGGTCAGAGCTAGGCCTAAAGGATAAGAACCCGTTTCTTCTGAAAGGTTCACCAAGCACCGTGGCAAAACAGCAGGTGCACAGTGATTTCTCAACCCAGTTGTGAATCTGCTTCCGTTTTGCATGAATAAAGATGTGCTGGGGTACCATGACACTGCCATGGTGTGTGGTCAGGTGGCCTTGGGATGGTGGTTGTCCTGCACATTTTCTTCTTGATAGTTCTCCACTTTTTTCTTACAAAATGGTGCTGAAATTACCTGGTTTTTCTGCAAAAGTTCTGGATAAATCCAGTCAATAAAATATAATCATTAAGGCTCCAGGTCCTCATAGATACTATTGAAGAGGCTAACAGTGAACAGTTAACTGGACTGAAATTGGGGGAATGTACATTTGATTAATAGAAGCCAACTTTACAAATCCAGCATGCTATGAAGTCCCACGGCCGTACTCAGGGTGATAAATGCAAGCTACTTCTGCCCTGAGACAGGCTAACAGTGAGAAGTGTTACACGTAAGTGCGATTATGAAATGAGAACAATGTCATGTGGCAATGTGGAAAACTGCTTTGAGAGTACCTTTATTGTCTTAAAAAAAAATAGCCAACACTTATTGAGCACTTACGATTCATGAAGTCATTTAAGGCCGCCTTGGAAGAATACAAAAGTATTTTAGAAGATAGAACAGTGTTTGCTTTTAGGGCAGATGGAGGAAATTGAGATGGGGAGGGGCCACGTGAGAGTCTTCTGAGAGGCTGGGCAAGGTTCTATTTCATGTATCCAGGTGGTGGCTGCAGAGGTGTGCTATTTTAATAAGTAATACATTTGTGGACTATACCTTTTTTGTAAGTGCATGATGTTTTACACTTTAAAGAAGGTTAACATAGTAAAAGTTTAAGGACTAAATGGAAAAACTATAACTTCTGATAAGAGAACAGTTAACAATGAGTAACTTTTAAGCCTTGTATTTGAATGATCTCACTTCATCCTCACAGTGCCCTATGAAGTAGATGACAATATTATTATCCCGTGGTCAGATGAGGAAATTGAGGCAGAGAAAGATTAAATGACTTGTCCCAAGTGACACTGCTGGTAGCCGGTAAGTTTTGATCTGTAGACAAACTTTTTAAAGTGTCAGGGCTGGCCCATTGACGTGAGGTGCCAGCAGCCTCTTAGTTTATTCAAAACCTGAGCGAGGTCTGTGCCAGCTCAGTCACTCAGCCTGAGCCTCAGATCTGCAGGACCTTGAAGCCCAGAAATGCCAAGGACAGTGTGCACCATAGGAGGAAGTGGGCCACAGTGTTGCTTCAGAACCACTGACATTTTTCTGTAGAAACCTGCTGCTTGTCCCCAGTATCTCAGATTTCCCTTTAAATTAAAAGTCATGGGTTGTTTGTAGTAGCAAAGACAAGAGACCACTTGTTCTAATGTCTGCAGACTTGACCCAGGCAAGATGCCACGTTTAATGAGTTGAGGGTTTGGTTTCAGCTGATACCCTTTCCATTCTATGTCAAGCAGGGTCATTTTTGGAACTTGGGCTCTTCTGACATCATGTGGATTTGTTTGCAAAATGGCTGTTTATGAATAATCTCAGAGGACTATCAATAAAAGGCAGTAAATATCAAATTAAAATACATCCTTAGCTCTTAAAGGGCTAAATTTGAATTCCAGTTACCATCTGACCTGCTTGTTTCAATCAAACAAATGTTTGTTTAGCAGCTGTTTTGTAACTAGTTAGTACACCTTGTAAGTTTCACAAAAATGTGGTCTTTGGTGGAAAAGATGGGATATATGTGAATGTGTGCATATTTTAAATCCCACTGAGCTAGGCTTGTAAAATGGCATATAACATAATTTACAGAAATCCACCTTGTAATTTTAGCCCACACAGATCACATCCCTTGCTTTCTCCGTTATGTTTATCAGTGATAGTAGCACTATGGTCCATCTGTCATCCCCAGCCTTGTAATCTCCTTCCTTAGCCACCTCTAGGTCTACATTTTTATCCCACCTAACACAGAGCTCTTCATGTGCTAGGCACTCAACAGATGTCTCAAATAAATTAATGCAACCGTAGCCTCTCCACTCAACTCTTGATTTTTACAAGCAGGAGGAGAATTTTAAATATTCAACGTTGCATGTAGAATCTCATATTACCCTCCTGCTTAAGCCAATCTGTAGTCCTCAGTGCTGGTCCTGTGAAATCAAACAAGAAATTTAACATTCAGTCTATTTCTACCAATGAATTTGGGACTTCAGAGAAACATTTTAAACTTTTCTAAAATGGAAAAGGAAAATGAACCAAATGTGTTGATAGGTTTTCTGCTTCCTCTGTTGCTCCTGCCCAGAAGCGTCCAGGCTTCGTGGATGTGTGTGAGGAATGACACATGCTCCCCAGTCATGCCCGGGTACCGCAGCTCCCTTCACGTCCTTCGAAAAGCCACAACTGCCTTGGCCTTAGAGAAGCAGTTTTACCCAAGTCCTTATTAAATAACATCCTATTTCAATTCCTCCCTGAGTTCATTGCTCTGATGTTGTCCAGTGATGACCCTTTCTAAGAAGGGCAGCGTGGCACAGTGGAAAGAGCCCAGACACTGGAGCTCGGACCGTGTGTGTTTGCAACTTTGCTTAGGCACGCACTAGACTCATGCTTTTGGCACTATTCCTGCAATGCTCTGAGCTTCAGTTGCCTCATCTGTGAAATGGGAACTATAGTACTTATAATGCTAGGTAGGAGGGAGGGTACGATCAGTCAAAAGCACCTATCACATAATAGACCCTGAACAGATATATATTCTCCCCTTACTGGAGAGTTTACAAAAAACTGCTTCTCTCTGTCTTCCCTTTTCCGGCTTCCTCTTTTTGTCCAACTCAAAAGGAACAGAGTGAATTTTTTTTTAACTTCTTTTTCTCCCCCAGCATATTTTTCATATGGTATAAGATAGCAAATTGGCTTTGTGCATGGTAAGAAATGCCTCCCTTTCGGAGAAACACCCACAGACCAGCATCATGTAATATGTTTATGAAAACCTATTGAGATTCAATTAAACTTCTAATGCTTGTTGGAAGACACCACTTGGCTTCAGAATTGACTTGAGATTTTTCATTTATAATGTTTATCAATTTCTTTTCTTTCTTTCTTTTTTTTTTTAAGAGACAAAGTTGCCCAGGCTGCAATGCAGTGGTGCAATCATAGTTCACTGCAACCTCGAACTCCTGGGCCAAAGGGATCCTCCTGCCTCAGCCTCCCAAGTAGCTGGGACTACAGGCACACACCACCACACCTGGCTAATTTTTTAAAAATGTTTTGTAGAGACAGGGTCTGACTGTGTTTCCCAGGCTGGTCTTGAACTCCTGGCCTCAAGTGATTCTCCTTCTTTGGCCTCCCAAAGTGCTAGGATGACAGGCATGAGCCACCGTGCCCTGCAAGTTTAATTTCATGATAATTTGGTCCCTTTTGTTGTAACGTTGGAAGGCTACCACATCATCCTACGTATATTGACCTTTTTAGTGGGAAAGCGAATTTTCCCCAAATTAGAGGAAGGTGACACTCTGTGATAAAGGGGGAATGCTGAGGGCATGTCCCCCTATGGAGGTCCCTGGGGCTCCTGGCCCCTGCAGCCACAACTCACTTTGCAGGGTTGGTTGCTTTTGCATCTCTGCTTCCTGCAGAAGAGGCGATTCAGACCTTTGCACGTGCTGGCCGTCTGGGAGCAGCCGCGTGCTCCAGCAGGTCATTCCCGCAGTGGAAGACCTGAGAAAGGCGGAGCAGGCAAATGTTTCAGCTAAAGCTTTAGCCCCTTGGACCCCAAACGCCTCCCCTTCACTACAGGAACACTTCCAGCAGAACAGATGTTTCCATGAGAAGCTGATGCATATTTCTTTTTCCCAGTATTCCCTGTGTCATCTACGAGGAACCCAAACTTGTAGAGAGAACGTCTGAGTGGAAAGTGTACCAAAAGCTTTTATTTGCATAGAAACACCCAAGCCAAACCCACCTCTATTAGATCATGGAATTGCTCCCTAGAGATGTGCCCTGCCCGTAGCATCAGATCTACCTGCTTGCTGAGATACTTGGCAAAGGGGCCCGTGGCCATCTCTTGACTTACCTCCCGTTTAGTCTTCGTTCTGGAATTGCCTCTCCTCGTACCTCCTCTTCCCCGTGGAGAAAGCACTTGCTCTTGCTCGTGTCTCAAGGGTTTACAGATCCTTCAGTAATTATTACCATGTGTAAAAGGTAAATGCAGAAATGTCATAAAGAGCTTCCCTCCTGGTCTATAGTCTAGTTGTGCAAACTAACTTCCCTCCTTCCTCCTCCTTCATTCCCTCCTTCCCTTCCTTCCGTCCTTCCGTCCTGGAAAACATATTCCATTTAAACAAACTAGAAAAACAGAAGACTCTGCAGAATGAGATCATGGGGTGCCCCGCTGTGACATCCTAAAGCCACACTGCTGGGATAGGGCTCCTCGGCGTGAGGAGTTAATAGGAAAATGATCTTAAATGGTTTAAGTGCAGAGTACAGGAAGTCTGACTGCTGAAGCACATTGCTGGCCGCTTCTGTCCTCGCAGGATGGGGAGAAGGAGAAGGTGTGGGAGTGGTTTGGAGGGCGGGAGGAGGGTGGCAATTTGGAGGAGGCCCGTGGTGGGGGAGGACTGGTTTTCTCTCTTCTTCATGCTAGCCATTGAGCTCGGGGCCCCTTGGCGCATCCACAGACTGCTCTGTTCATTTCTTGTATGGAATTCTGCAGAGCGAGGATGGCCATGGCTGCCGAGGGCACATCGCTCTTCCTGTCCTTTCTGCCCCCCAGTTTATGGGATGTGGGGAAAAGCAAAGCGTCACCTGTAAGGACTCAATGTAGTCCTTGTTCTTGTTGTCATTTTATAGCAAATGCTTGCCTCTTTTGGAGGAAACTTCTACATAGCATTGTGGCATGCGATGCCACTGTGTTCCTTCACATTTTTATGATTCAATTCAGGCACAGGCAACTGAGAGCTCTATGCCAGTGCTCAAGCCTCACTCCCCAGCCTAAAGCACAGACAGTTGCAGGGTTTTCAGGCAGGTGTGCAGCTAACAGCCACACAAGGCTGAATCAGATAAGGGTATAAAGGAGGTGTGGGCACCCACAATGGGGAGAGGGTGATGATACCTTAGGTCTTGGACAGTCTGCAGAAAGAATTTTCACTAGCTCAAGACGGATGTGTTTTCCAGGTAGGGAAAGCACTGCTAGCAGAGAAGCACGGTGTGCCTGAGTGGAATACCTAAAATGCTGGGTGGATCGGGGGTGCAGGCACCAAGAGAGATGTCTAGCAATGGGGACAGTGTCTCAGAGTGGTTAGGGGCACAGACTCCAGAGCCAGACTGCCTGGGTGCAGTTCCCAGTTTTGTCAGTTACATAGCTGGGTGACCTTGGGAAAGTGACCTAATCACTTTATGCCTGTTTCCCCATCTGCAAAATGGGAATGATAGTATCTCCTTCACAGGATGATTTTGTACGAAACTCTCTATTGTAATATATCATATGTCCTTATATTATTGATCATGTATAATTATAATTATATATAAGTCTACAGTTGACTATCAGACTAAACAGGAGTTAACTATTATACTATGCTATGGTATAGTCCTATATAGTAAGGACTTTGTGTTTTACATCTTAAGTATCCTTGTGTGTTCAAAAGTTATTTTTAATTAGGATTGCATAACCTGCTACTGATTAAACCCCAGATCTATATTTAGTGTATGTCTGTGATTAGGCAAAGTTGAACTGTCCCAAAGGGAGCAATGTGGTGAGCTTCTCCACACCTGGTCTCAGAAGAGTTTTGTAATGGCCAGAAGAAGTAAAGCTTTCAAAATCTGTGTGCTCACCAGCATGGTGCTTGCAGGTTAGCAGTCCCAACAATGTCAGGCTGTTGATATATTGTCTTACCCAATACAGGACTTTCCTGCTAGAGCTATGCCACTTGTTTATCAAACTTTAAAGAATTTTAGTGACAGTTGTTGAAAATGGGGGATATATAGGTGGGGATTCATTGTACTAATCTCTCTACTTTTAAATACTTAAAATCTTTTGTGTATGTGGGGTTTTTTTAATTTTCAAGTATAATTAAACTTTTGAAAAATGGAACATACTATCAGGAACCATTCCCTGGAAAGTACAAGATGTGATTTTAGGACCATCAGAACAACCACTTACCCAGTGCAGCCTGACGCTCTCAGCATTAGATTGACTCCGTTAGAATCATTGTCTTTAGTCCATCTAAAAATTAACCAGGGTTACTGCTTGTGAGTTTGCACAGTACCTCAAATATTCGTCAGATGGTGGCACATATTGGGTGGGTTTTTTAATTTATTTATTTCATTTTGTTTAATCAGCCTTCTCAGAAACCAAGGAGGAAGTGTCTCAGGAAATGCTCACAAGATGAATTTGGAAGTAACGTAAAGAAAGGTCAGGAACGTAGCAGACTTCCCAAGGAGTGTGGCTCCCAGAACCTGGGAGGAGAAAAGGGTCCAGAAAAAAAAAGTGAAAGAGTAAGTAGTTACAGGTACAAAAGACAAACTTTTTTTATTTAATTTCACCTAAAGCCAGCTCAGCCTGTCTCCAGCTTCTGGGTATGGATGATGATTTAGGAAAGAATCTCATTGCCTTTCTCCTCTCTGCGTGGGGAGATTACAGCTGAGCTCCCCGGGGATCAGATTTAGTGGTGGGAACATTTTAAAGTTTTGAGGGAATCCAAATGTGTATATTCTTACAGTTGGGAGGATAGTTGGCGCTGAATGGGGCTGTCAACGGGATATAAATGAAGAACAAGAAGAATAAGCAGCTTAACAGCGTGTCCCTCTTTCTCTCTCCCAGGTGCAAAGCATTAAACATTTAAAGCCTTATAATGGGTGTGTGTATCTTAAAATGAGAACAGGAAGGCCACTTAAATTCAGATCCTACAGCCAGCTCTGATGAAGGAAAATGAAAATTGTTAATATCCTCCATGCAATTAACAGATATATTTCATTCTTGCTGATTTGGGGGCGGGGGTGTAGGTGGGGTGGTGTTGTTGTGAATCCCTGAAATTTTGACAAGAGTGCAAATGTTCATAACCATTCCTATAAAACAGACAAAAGAACAACAAGTTAAAATCAAGAAAATGATTATGGATAGTGCTTGTACATGTTGCTACTAGCGCTGGAGGCTCCTGTCACATCCCTTTCGTTACCTGTGTCCCATGCCAAGGAGGAGGCACTTCCATTCATCCTGGACAGGTCCTACCATACTGAAATGATCCAAGGAGACAGGATGCTCCGAGTGTCAAAAAGGCTAGGTTAAGATCCTCATCAAAAGGATCCAGGGGGGGTGTTGAAGTATAGAGAGCGGGTCTGGGGCATTGCCCCCAAATCTGCACAAGTCTCTGTCCCTTTGACATATTAGCCAGAAGTACACCACTGGGACCTCTTACTGATGCTGGGGCCGGGCTGCAGCATTCTTCTTGGAAGAACCACAGAGCATAGCTTCCAATATCATAGAGTTCCCCAATAAATGGCGTTTTTTCCTAGGCCTCATGTCACAAAAGGCAGTAATAACATCTGTCTCCATTTATTTTCCTACAAGAATCAATGGAACAAGTATTTCCCTATGACACAAAAGCATCAGAGGATCCAAGTGCACATGTGCAGTGGTCAGTGTCCAACGAACAGGCTCACGTGACTCAGTCATGTGGTCAGTTTACTGTTCAGTAGCATCCCTCGTATTTGCAGGAATTTTGGCAACAAACACAATTCAAAGTCGTTTTTATTCTTAGTCAAATATTCTCATTCATATCTATAAAGACCTTTTGGTTAAAAACACAAACCTGTATTAGTTAGCTTGGGCTGCCATAACAAAATACCGTAGACTGGGTGGCTTAAACAACATAAATTTATTTCTCACAGTTCTGGAAGCAAGAAGTCTGAGATCAAAGTGACAGCATGGTCAGGTTCTGGCTCTGTCCCTGGCTTCCAGATAGTTGACTTCTCACCGTGTGCCCACGTGGCAGAGAGAGCGTCAGCAAGCTCTCTGGTGTCTCCTCTTCTGAGTATCTCTATGTCTCTTATGGTGTCTCCCCTTATAATCCCATGATGAGGACCCCACCCTCATGACCTTATGTAACCCTAACTACCTCCCATCTCCAAATACCTTCACACTGGGGGTTAGACCTTCAGTGTATGAATTTTGAGAGGACACAAACATTCGGTCTGTAACAAGACCCACATCTTGAATGGCAAGCATGTTGAACATAACACTGCATCTCTACCCTCTTTTGATGCACCAGTAAAATGATATTAAAGGGGTAGAGAGGCAGGAAGCTACTAGGACCAAGAGAACAGCAGAAGAGACAAAAGCAGAGAGAAAATCCAACAAACTTTCAGAGCTGGGAAGCAGCTGAATTGACTGAGCAAACCAGAGAAAGTTGAAAACCAGGCCCTAATGGTGGAGAAGCCAAGGGCTAGACCAAGAGTATCAGAATCGACTAATTACTTCCTGCTGTGGTGGTAGTTTTAGATGGTTTAAGAAGGGATTTTCTTGAAAATTCTATGTACCTGCTCTGCTCTAATTTATATGTGTATTCTGAGATTGTAACTTGTAAACAACAGTAGCAGCCTTTTATTACACTTTTTTTTGGTAACCTGATTTTATCAGTTTTTCAGACCAGCTGATTTTTGATTCCCTCCAGCAAAGGAAGAAATATGTCATTTCTAACAATCCATAAAAATTTCACTCTGTAGTAAAGGATTTAGATTAGAAATCCCCACTATTTAGTGGTATATTTCTGTGCTTTAAAAAATATTGTGTTGAACACAGTCCAGGTTAAATAAATGCCTTTTGTATGAAGATACTTCCACATGGAAGATGTCCAGGTTGTGCATCTGTGCCTGGTTAACATTTGGTATTAAGAATTTAATAATATTTAAAAACATTTATCTTTTTCAAGCAAGATTTCCTTTTTGAAACTCAGACCAAATAACCATGCAAGAAGAAAAATATGGTCTAAATGATATGACTCGATTGGCTGTGTGTGTACATGTGTAAATTAGAATTTAGCTAAGTCAGTCGCTAATTCATAAAAATACTGCATTTATAATTAAGTAGCAATAAACATCAGTGTATCTGGAACCTAGTAAGAGCCAAATAAATGTTTTAAAAGGACAGGGAAAAGGAGGAGAGAGAAGAAGGAAGAAAAAACTTAGCTATTTAATTCTTAAAATATGTAAGAAAGAACTGAACCACAGATGCCCACAAAATATTAATTGCTAATGGAAGCATGCTAACTGCTGGATAAACCCCTGAAAGTTAGGAGAATGGGCAACTGGTTTGCACCAAGAGATTGAGCCCTTCCCACAAAAGATCAGAATGGCCTTGAACAAAGCTCTTAGGCCTGGAATCAGAAAATATGACCCACCATGGTATCCAAGCTAAGTGACCACCATATGTTAGGTGCTTATCTGGGCTCATTTAAACATCACAACCATCTTGTGCAGTAAATATCATTATTTCTAATCTACAACAAGGGAACTGAAGCACAAAAAGGTTTCATGACTTGCCCAAGGTCACACAACTAGTAATGGTAGACACGGAATTTGAGCTCTGGTCTGTTGAACTACAGGATCTGTGCTCCTAAGCAAATGTCTAAACCTTACCCATATGCATTGTAGGGGAGGCAGAATTTTACCTCTACTCTTTTAGAGGTTCTTGACTGACAATTGGGCCTGACAATTAAATTGGCATAAGATAGATCAACAGGAGAAAAGCATGCAAACATTTAATACAAGTTTTACATGGCATGGGACTCTTCATTAAATAAATGAAAACCCAAAGCCACAGTTAGAGATGAATGTTTATATACTGAACTGGACAAAGAGTAGTAGATTATGGAAATGTGAGAAGGGAGAGGGGCTTGGGTTAGGGTAGTTAATTGGGTGGAGAAGTGGCTAGGTGTATAAGGGTTAGTGTAACAAGGTTGGTTTGTGTAGCTTTCCCTTGGCCTCAACTTCGTATCCTGGATGATAATACTTTTCCTTCCAGGGTAATCAGAAGAAATCTCGCACGTGGAAATTATCTCCTCCTATTAAAAAACGGAAGGTCAGAAGGAGCTTTGTGTATCTGCTGTTTTTCAAGTGCATTTAACTCAAAATAGTCAGTATGCCAGAGTGGCATATTTTGGGAGTGCCATGTTCTTAACTCCTTCAGCAGCAACACGTTTTTCTGGGTGCCCATTTGATTTACGGGAGATACACTCCAGTATTCTTGCCCTTCCTATCTGTAGTGGGGGCTGGGGTTGGGGGCATAAAGTATTTTTTAAATGCTTTATATATATATGCAAAACATGGACACTGTTTCTAAGGAATCCTATGGAAGTTGGCTGTAGAAGGAAATCATTTGACTAGAGGTTTTTTATGTTTTGGCAGATTGACCACCTGGAGAGATTTTTACCTAGCAACTTTTGGAAAGTTTCTATTTCCTTTCCCTTTTCTCCTACCTGACTCCTTGATGTAAGGTCCGTATGAAAGGCGGGTTATTTTGAGGGAATAAGAAGACGGGAAGAGTGAAAATGCAAAAAGAATTCTGTGTCCAGTGTGTTAGTATGTATCTGACACTGATGGGATTGACTCATGGTGTGGTTGCTAGAGTTTAGCTTTTGATCTTAATTGCACACTTGGTGAAGTGTGAACCTTTCAGCACATGCATCATTGAAATTTTTCTCAGCTTCTGTTTTTTAGAAGGTTGGAATAGAAAATCCTTGACTTCTCATTCATTCATTAAATATTTGATTTCGTGTCTCTTTGATATTTACCATATATTCACATAATATGAAGACATATATACTATATTTGTAGCTTAAAGAATTTAAAGTGACTTGTTTACAAAAATGTAAAAAATATGTGTGTGTGTATCTATCTATCTCTATATATCTAATGCTGTATTGTGGATAGATCATACATTATGCTTAAAGCAATGGAATTTTTTTCTGTTCTAGACTTTGCCCTGTCTTTGGGTCAGGTGGTTTATACAAATCATGGCTTAATTGGAGCCATATTTGCATTCTCTCATGTTTTACCAAAGAAGATATTATTAAGAATTAAAAGACCATGTGGGACCCGCAAAGTATCCTCTTACTCTTTAAATGGTAGATGGCTTTAGTGACAGCTGCCAGAAATTTTAACTGCCATTGGCTATTAGGAGTCTAGATTCCTAAAGGCCAGTGGCAGTTAAAAGGCTTGAAGGGCATAATGTTATGGAATTAGGAGAACTGTGTTTCTGGCTTCATCGCTTTGAAAAAGTTATCATTCTGAACTTCAGAGAGGACGTGTTAAAATTGTTGAAGTGCTTAGAAAATAGTAGCATCAATATACCTTTTATTAAATTGTTAATTTCTTTGATACTTTAATCAGACACACGGTGTTATAGCTTTATGAATAATCATATCTCCAAATGATTTATGACAATTTACATTATTAGAGAAAAACAGTGCCTCATTAAGCATTAGGAAATTAGGTGTTCTGTGTTTTTACCAAAAAGACTATCTCTCTTAAATGCCTTAAAGGATTTTTTAAATCAATCGTCACTAAAATCTCTTTAAAATATGTACTTTCCCATTTCTCCTTGAAGAAAACCTAGTTTTATATTTTCGTAATGCTTCAGGGTCCTTATTAAAATGTTTCTTACTATGCCATGCCCTGAACAATCATGCTCACAGGTGCTAATAAAGGGAGTGGGAGGATTTAGTCATTTTGCGTTAAAATTCCCTCCCCCATGTCCACTGCGGTGAGTGGCTCCTTCTCCTGTCAGCCAGCCTCTTGCTTTCTAATTTATGTTTCTGAGCGGGTATGGGCTAGGAAACCAGAATACAAAGTGTATTTAAATCGTAACTAAAATTAAAGTAAACCAGCTAAGAGTGGGAGCTTGGGGAGCTCTCAAAGTGATTTAACCGGGTGAGTTTGAATGCATGGATTTGTGCCATGTGCGCTGGTGACTCGATTGCTTTTTTGCTTCCTGCTAGTAGAAATTCGACTGTGTGATTAGACCAGTGAATGCTATGGTGACTTAAAACTCCAGAAAGCATTTTGAATTAATTCTTGGATTCACACAGAGGAAGAAATTGTGTTAAATCTATTTCCAACCATTAATAAAGGTGAAATCCCTCTAATTTAAAAGATAACAATGTAAAGAAAAAAATATATAAACTGGGTTTCAAAATCATTCTCTAATTTAATTGGATCACCCACTGTTCCAGGGGTTCCTTTGAATGGGGAGAAAATTGACACAATGTGGAAGACCTTTTCTTCCATTAGCTTCAGCTCACAATCTGGAGGACTTTTTTCTTTCCTTGCATATTTTTGCTAAGCAACCGTGAGCCCAGTATAAATTTTGCAATTCTGTTGAGGCAAATTATAATTTTAACTGAACTTTCTCATAAATGACAATATGAGGCTTGAAAATAGTTTAATGACCTCATTAGAAAACTCATCCAACCTGTGGCTTTGCACAGGTGCATTCTGAATTAACCTTTTGGGTGCATTCTAAATTAACAACTCCCGGTATGCTTTCAAATGAAGCCAAGCCTGTCAAATCCCTATCTCAAATTTGTAAGCTGAGTCTCAGATTTTTTTTAACCCTTTTTTCCTCTAAAAATCTACTTCTCATCTTTGGAGTTTTGATAGTAGAAGAAAACTCTGCATTGTCCCTATATCTGAATAAGTCAGTTTTAGGCAGTTTTCATAAGTGGTGTCCTTATTGGGAAATTTCCTTATTAGGAAATTGAATGTGTAATTTCCTTCATGGGAAAATTAAAATGCCCTTTCTCAGCTATACAAAATTAGAAAATGAGAGTAACTTTAAAAATGAACATTTAAAAATGTAAAAAAAAATATGGTTTTACTGGTGGTAGAGTAAATCCCACTAAAGATGTTTGTTGTTCAAAATAGTTACATAACCCATGTGTGAAATATTAATAGGTTAGTAGTGTTCCTTACATATGATATCCAGACCTGGAATATGTGAAGGTCCAGTTTCTGGGAGCTTTTTCTTCCTGTACCTTCTGCTGAATGTTTTTCTTGCAGCCTCATCACTGTGGTTGTCTCAAAGGCTCAGTCACTGTTGTTGATGTCGTTCCTCATCTCCTTTCTTTCTTGAGGAAGTCCATTCCCTCCCTTGATTTTATACTGAACTCTATTTGGTTGTCCTTTTTTTTTTTTTTTCTGATTTCTCCAAATGTATTCAGTTGACCATAAGACATTTTCATTTGAAAATCCCAATTCATTTGAAAGATAATACCACCTCTTTTATCCCACCCCCAGCCCAAGGCAGACCCCTTCCCAACCCTCCCACCGTGGTTGGGATATCACTCAAGTTCAGTGCAAAAAAGGATTTAATATAGAAAATTATGTGCTTACATGATTAGGAGAATGGAAAAATTATACAAAGTTGCCTGGATACAAATAATTAGAGTACAGTATAGGTGGGTGGGTAGTCAGGGTTGGAGAGATGCGCATCAAAGACTCAGCCTCAGGCCTAAAATTCAAGCCCAAGATTGCATTCTCTAGCAAACCCCTTAGAGAAAGATCCCTAGCAAACATGTAAGAAACAGGGGTATCTTAGCTCCTGAGAATAGGGAATTCAAGGATGAAAGTAAGAAAAGGCCTGAGTTTCAGTAGAAACTGGGGTACCAGAATCAGAGTACTCGGACAGAGCAATGCCAGCTCTGATTTGCCCTGCATTTTAAATACCAGATTAGATGTCTTATTTACCACTCTGTCTTCAAAGTCTAGTTCAGTTCCTAGGACTTAGGATGTGCTAAAAACAAAACAAAAATAATTGAAATAAAGAATAAATGAAATTCTCAAATAAACTTACTCAAAATCCGCTCCCTGACTTGAAGCAGAGTGGATAGTTGAGGTCTGGTTGCCTTTCCCAGGTGATGTGAAATCCTACCCTGAAAGTAAGGAACATGGAGCCTCTGGTTTGGGCTGAGTCTCTCATAGAGCTGAAGCACAGCTAGTGAAACCTGCCCCTGGTATTCCTGTAAAATTAACGTTAGTAACAAGAGAAGAGATGTAGGTGCTACATTTAATTTCTGTACATCTCAATAAGTCAAGAGCAATACTTATTTTCCTTCAGTTAATATACTTCCCTGTTTCAAAATGCTGTTTAAATTTTTGAGAGATTTTACCTTCCTTTAATTTGACAACATGTGGCATTCTGCTTTGAAAATTAAAATGTTTTATAAGCTTGCTCGGAATGATTGGATAGATCTGTTAAATATTTTGAAGGATGCATTTCAATGTTTTGACTGTGCCTCAAACACAAGCATAACCTTCCCTTAATCCTTTCCTGTTGTTTTATTAATGTAGTAAGGGGATTACACAAAGCCAGAAGTTTAGAAAATGAAGCTTGAATTCAGCTGTCATTCCAAATCTGACCTTCGTGATATTTCCTAATCTCTTCCACTATCCTTTCCAAGAACTACTATAAGTAAAATAGTACACTAGACCCTCCTGCAAGAAAAGAAATTCAAATAGCCCCTCGCCACATGGCTGAAGCAGTCATGATACCTTGAAGATTGACTGACACATCCCAGGTATCAGAGTCATCTATTACAGTAGAGGTTTGGGTACTAACCCACTCAAAAGAAACTTTCAGAATTAGCAACTCAGAGAGCTTACAATAACTTGGTAAGAGAACTGGTTGAGGTCTTTGTTCTAGTTCAGATTAACTAGTGGAACTTCCAGGCTCAGGTTACCATGGAGCCTAGCGCTGCCTTCTCTTCCATTCTTGGCCCGAGCCACACCTGGTGGCGCTGCTCCTGGGGACTGCTCCCTCCTTGGAACATATAGCAGCTTCTATGCTCTCTTCTTGTCACATGGCCCTCAGCTTATCAGCCTTCTCTAGAGACCTGTGCCCTTATTTAGAGTTCGCGTTCTGCACACACTTAAGGCCTCCTACCATCCTCCATTTCCTGTCTGTAGCAAACACTTAACAAGTGTATATTCCTGACATCATGGTCAAGGACAATGATGACGATGATGATGATTTACAGGCATACCTTGCAGATATTGTAGGTTTAGTTTCAGGCCACCAACATGAAGCGAATATTGCAATAAAGCAAGTCATGTGCATTTTTTGCTTTCCCAGTGCATATAAAAGTTATGTTTACCCTATACTGTGGTTAAGTGCACAATATTATGTCTATAAAAACAATATACATACCTTAATTTAAAAATACTTTATTTCTAAAAATGCTGACAATCATCTGAGCCCTTAGCGAGTCAAACCTAATCTTTTTGCTGGTGGACGGTCTTGCCTCGATGTTGACGGCTACTGACTGATCAGGGTGGTAGTTGCTGAAGGTAAGGGTGGCTGTGGCAGTTTCTTAAAAAGAGCTGCCACATCTATTGACTCTTCCTTTCATGAAGGATTTCTCAGTAGCGCGTGATACTCTTTGTGGGTAAAAGGCTACCAAACTTCTTTCAAAATTGGAGTCAGAGGCCGGGCGCGGTGGCTCACGCCTGTAATCCTAGCACTCTGGGAGGCCGAGGCGGGTGGATAGCTCAAGGTCAGGAGTTCAAGACCAGCCTGAGCAAGAGCGAGACCCCGTCTCTACTATAAAATAGAAAGGAATTAATT